>PVJS01022351.1:0-30616 GCA_004027185.1 Glis glis
ACACCCTGAAGGCAGTACTAAGAGGAAAATTCATAGCACTGAGTGCCCACATAAGAAGAACAGAAAATCACCAAATAAATAACCTAATGACACACCTCAAAGCCCTTGAAAAACAGGAACAGTCTAACCCCAAAGCTAGTAGAAGACAGGAAATTATTAAAATCAGAGCAGAAATC
Organism: Glis glis; assembly: GCA_004027185.1. NCBI lineage: Eukaryota > Metazoa > Chordata > Mammalia > Rodentia > Gliridae > Glis > Glis glis. The sequence continues at coordinate 177 of PVJS01022351.1, forward strand.
AACGAAGTAGAGAATAAAAAAAACAATACAAAAAATCATCCAGTTCCTTTTTACTCTACCAAAATATTTTCAAAGAAACCTTCTATATACTTGAATAGTTACCTATTTTTTACTTAAAAATAGAATAGAATAACCAGGGACAGGGCACATGCCTGTAATTCCAGTACTTGGGAGGCTGAGATAGGAGGATCACAGGTTCAAGGCCAGCCTAGGCAACTTAGACCCTTAGCAACTTAGTGAGAACCTATTTCAAAATTACAAAATAATGAAATAAAAAGTGCTGGGGAGTGTAACACAGAATTCGAATTCCCCTGGATTCAATTCCCAGTAACACACACACACACACACACACACACACACACACACACACACACCTATAGCACACAGAATTTTACACAGCCATAAAGAAGAACAAAGCTATGTCATTTGTAGAAAACTCGACAGAACTCGAGAACAGTATGCAAAGTGAGAGTGGTTGGTATCAGAAAGTGGAGGGTGGTATGCTTTCTCTCATGTGGAATCCAGAGGATTTAGGAAGCATAAAGTTTAAACAATGTAGAGAGAGACCTGTAGAGTAGTTGTAAAAGAATAGGGAAGGGAGTTAGGAGGGGGAAAGGAAGGAGTGAAGAAGGAAACAGTTCAAACAATAAGATGGTGATGTGTGAAGGGATTACTGCCGTTCTCACTAACTCGCGTGGGGAGGCGGAGGGGAGCAGGGTGGGACATGGACGGAAAGCCAAAGAGCCGTGCACATGAATGTTTTTAACACGCGGAACCTCACTATAATGTATAATTGCCTTGCACTAATAAAGTGATTTTAAAACAGAACAGATTGTATGTGTAAAATAGAGCTACACATATGAAGTTTTCTTTTTTAAGAGTGACCTTCCCTGTTTCTGGAATAATAACGGAAACATAATAATGGAAACTGCTTACTGGGGAATTAGTTTAACATCATTGTTTCTAAATCCTCTCAAGGCACCGGCTGCATAATTTACTGGAGATACGTGAAAAGGAATTACTGATACAGGGCGGCCTCTCACGCAGGTCTCACAGGGACACCAAGCATCCAGGCTCCATTTTTGTGGAAATAGTTTGGAATCCATGTGATGAAGATGGGTGGCCATCGAGAAAATGTCACAAGTTTTAAGGGACTTGGCCTGGACAAAGTGACCAAGTTGACCCCTCTCCACCCCCACCCATGAGAGCTGAGCACCCGAGGTGTCCACTTACGGCGGGCGTCCCAAGCCACAGCCAGGAGAGGGCTCAGAGCCGTCAGTGTCACTGTCACAGCAGCCATGCAGGAGCCTGTGGGGAGCCACAGACACACCATGCTGGACAGCAGAGAGGACTGGGCCTGAAGGAGCAGACAAGCCTCACTCAGAGAGAACCTACTCCCTCTCCACCCAGGTCCCACAGCATAGGAACCAAGGTATTCATTTCTGTGATGCTGGGTTGGTTAATCTCAGTTTTGAACAGCCAATCAGCATCCGAGATGAATAGTGTCAGCAGTTGCTGGGAAGAGATACGGTGTTAAGGTCCTCTTCTGAAATTTGGAATTTCCTTAAATAAAAGGAAGGACTTTATTTCTTGTGCTGAACGTTTGACCCAGTAGTATCCGCCACACTCTCATTGAGCCACTGTGATGAGCCAGCTCTGTGCCGGCCAGGGATGCCTTCGCAAGTTTGAGCCCCGTAGGAGCATTGTCTCTCACTCGAACACAGAGCTTTTGGAAACTGCATCTGTAAAGATGTTTAGGAGTCAGGGGGATGGTGGGAAGATGATTAAGTCGGGAGACCACGAATCTGGTCCTTATTGTACCATCGTGTTGTGGGCATGGGTAAACTATTTAACCTCTCCCAGGTGAAAGGAAGGTTTTGCAGCCTTTTGGGTGTTTCAATACTGGAAAATACTGATTCTGCGGACAGCTCAAGGAGCAGCATTCCCTGGCGACTGATGAGATGACAGAATTGGAGCTCCTCATCGGAAATTATAATTTGTAATTCTTTACAGTTAGGAACATTTCTGATCATCTAAAGGGGATTGAAAGTTAGCCAATTAGTTAACCAGCATAAAATGGTTTTTTGAGTTTGTCCTCTGACGCTGTTACTGATTTTAGCAGCATATCCAGAACACACACAGGTCAGGGCTTGGGGGAGACCGTCCATGTGGAATGAAGCTCTTAAAAGTGACTTTACATAGCACTCTACCTAACAACAAGATAAGGCCATTGTCCACACCAAAGTGTGCAGGGCTGAGTGATCAGGAAAGGGCTCGGAATCAGCCTTTGACACCACACCTCTGCTCTAAATAATTGATATTTTATGGGGAAAAGTGTCCAATCCCTTAATCCTGGTTCCTGTCATTGTTCCCTCCCCCTCATTTGCTTTACCCAAGGTAAGATCTAAGAAGACTTTACATCACAGAATGCATACATTATAGAATGTTCTCTACATTACAGAATGTTCAGGAAATAGGACGCTAAAAAACTATGAATTATATCATTTCATGCAATCATATAATTTTAAGCATATTTCTACTTTTTGATAATTATTTCACTTTATATTAATATAAATGCACTGTTTCAGACCCAGAATGGACTTTAAAGGACAACTATATATATAAAGATCTGCATCGATTCACATTTCACCAGAGTTCTGATAAGTAGCAAGCCCTTAATATTCCTAGTGACAGTACAGTCACCTTGCTGCAATAAAAATCACTAAAATTTATTTGATGATTTTTGAGCATTTTAATTCACAGTCTGAATTGTGCAAAGGGCCTTTTATATATCATATCCTTATTGCTTACATCAGTTTGGTAAGGTAAGTAGCCCTTTCATCCCTACAGATGCAGAGAAGATAAAGATAAGGATTAGACAACTTGTGTAAGGAGGTAAGGCTGGAAATGATTCACTCTGGATTGAATTGGGGTTTATATGATTCCAAACCCCCACAAGTTCAGCCATTATGTCATATTACCTCACATTCACTGAGAGCAGTAATGGCCCTTGTATTAAAATTATTTTATCACTTTAATTCATGGATATTTGTAACAATAAAATTACCCTTTTGTGTGTGTGTGTGTGTGTGTGTGTGTGTGTGTGTGTGTGTGTGTGTTACTGGCGGTTGAACCCAGGGGCATTCTACCTCCAAGCCACACCTCCAGCCCGACCTTATTTTTTATTTTGAAACAGGGTCTCACTATGTTGCTGCAGGTCTCACTAAGTTACAGAGGCAATAAGGTGTAGGGAGCAGAGGCCTGAGGGGATGGAGTTTTAACAGAGGCAGGGAATGTCAGTGCTGGGTTAGGGGGCTTGTTAGTGCAAGGGGGCTAGTCAACAGGTCAGGGTAAGGAAGAGGAGGACCTGAGGTTGGTGGACAGGGTCCTGGTGTGGGGTGGGTCTAACTGCCCAGGGAAGTGCAAGATCTGCTTTGACCTTCTCATCAAGGTTGGGATTCTCAGAGAGAGTAAAGAACACGTGCACATAGGGGACTTCAGACCACTTCCCTAAATGTTTATAAAGAGATCTAGTTGTTGGAGAGTATTGGTGTTATACTTCCCTCTGGAGGCCAGGTTTTGCCATCCTCTAATTCCTATGCAGGCCAGGCTGTTGTGCAGGAGAAGATGAGGCATTTCATTTTTAGGGTCGAATGCTTCCCAATTGTTGAGGATGCATTCCAGGGGACTGTGGGCCTCAGAAGTGGAGTTTCCCATCTGAAACAAAAACAAGCAAGATGTCCCTGCCCTTGGATTAGCATCCCAATCCAAGCAGGACCCTTTGTGCAGAGGCGTCCCTCCAGAGCTGTACATGATAGGAGTAGCCCGCATCTTTACCTACGCTTTGGACAAGAAACCTTGCAGTAAACCCTGGAATCTCTATATGTTCAACAGAGGAAGCAAAAGATGGTGGGAAAGATCTGATACCACCATGCCCAGCAGTAATTTTAATCAATACTGTTCATTAAAAAACTTAACCTGGTTCAGACTGCTTAGGCGTGAGAGCATGCATTCATGTACCAAGGTGGAGCAAAATGGACCCTGGAGAAAAACCCTGGCAGAGGACCAAAGAGACCTTTCAGCACTATCTGAGAGCCCAGACAGAAAACCAGCAATTGCACACAGGTGGTCTCCAACACCCATGCCAGACACTTCCACAGAGGGAGAGAGAAAAAGAGAAAAAGAATCCAAGTCATGGCACCACTTTCCCGTAGCTCACCTTGGTTCTTGCCGCTGTGGAGGAGACGCTGCTCTGGCCACTGCTGCACACCACTCCGCTTCCAGCTCCAGGGACGCCAGCTTATATAGACTGACAACTCATCTGATGGGTCTGTCTTGGGAACCAAGTTTTGGGTCCAGGGCCTGATTGGTCCTTGGATCTGGGGCCTATTGGTCTGGTTTGAATCTTGTTTTTATTGCTTGGTGGGCTCTGGCACAGACCCACTCTTTCTTCTCTATAGGGCCCCATCCTGACTCCCTTGGCCCTGGGATTTGGTGAGCACTGCTGTTGGAGGCTGAAGACTGGGGGAGGGGGACCGAAGCTGGACCCACCACTACCACCCCCAATCAAAACCATGATGAAATATCACCTCATGCCTGTTAGAGTGACTACTATCAAAAAAGATGAAAGAGTGAGGGATGTAGTTCATGGTAACATGCTTGCTTGCCTAGCATGCCTGAGCTCAATCCCCAGTACTACAAAAAAGATTAAAAAAAGATAACAAGTGCTGGAGTTGATGTGGGGGAGAGCTGAGCAATGTGCTCTGTGACACGATCATGGCTCGTAGAACACAACACATGTGAGTCATAAATGGACAAGAAGATCTGGAGAATTAACCAAGATGGCACTCTGGGCCAGGGTTCCCAAAGTCTAATCAGAGAAAGAAGCCACACCTCCGCAGCATTGAATAAGGGACATGAAATCATGGAAAAATGTTGGGGTGAGGTTACTGGTTCCCGCAGGAGAGTCTAGGAAAGCTGTCGACCAGGGTCCCCAGATAAGTGCATGGCTGTGTTTGCGTGTTCTTGCTGGATGGACTTCAGCATCTGGCATAAGGGGACGAGGACATGAGAGATGAATCTCAAGAGGCTCTGAAACAGGTCAGTCCATGAAATATCAGGACCCAGCTTTGATCGGACTGTTTGTGGATGTATGACATGTGGGGGAGAGTACAAACACAGGATCTCCTGAAAACTCAAGCCGCCAGCGTGCAGATCTTGTGAGTAGCCATTGGGTTATGACAGTTGGGTATCATGAGACATGATTCTGGGGCTGGTCAGCCCTGCCGGTCACTGGTTAGCTCATCCTCCCATTTTCTAGGGGAAAAAATAATTATCTGTTTCTACACAGGATACGTTGTTGGAGCCATATAAGAAAGCAATAGTAAGCAGCAATTAGGTGAAAAGAGAGTGTGTGAATGCAGGAACGATTCCTCTTTCCTTCATATGTCCATGATACGTAGTTTTCTTTCAGTGCTGGGGACTGAACTCAGGGTCTCACACATGCTAGTGAGGCAGGGCAGAGGACCTGAGAGCAGGAGGGATTAAAAAGGGCCATTTATATTACTGAGCTACGTCCCCAGCCCCTCTTTCATTTATTTCTATATCTAAATCCTCACAGTAAGAAAAAAAATTCTTGATATTGATCTCTTATATCTTTTGCTGCAATGCTGTCAACCACACTTACCATTCAGGGAATTTAACTAAGGATCCAACATATGTACACGTTTGTACACATGCAATCTGATTGGGAATATTGAATTCACAAGAACTTTAATGAGTGTTTCTTAGTTGCAAAGGATTCTTCTTTTTTTTGTGGTACCAGGGATTGAACCCAGGGGTGTTTTACCTCCGAGCTACACCCCCGGCCCTGTTTTTTATACTTTATTTTGAAACCAGGTCTCACGAAGTTTCAGAGGGCCTCACTAAGTAGCTGAGGCTGGCCGTGAACCCGGATCCTCCAGTCTCTGCCTCCCAAGTACTGGGATTACAAGCATGCGCCACCACGCCCAGCTCAAAGGATTCTTCTAACAGTGGGGATGCAAAGATACATGTGTTCTAGGTCTTTCTTTTAAGGACACTAGAGTCCGTAGTAAAGATAGACATAGTAAAATAATCTAAAGGAATGTGACCAGATCTACAATTAAAAACAACTACAAAACAAGGAAAAACCATAAAAACACAAATTGGTTCCATTCATTTTCAAGACAAAACAAAGTGGTCAAAATTAAATAGAAACTGTGGTGTCTTGCTCAACCTTGGGAGGTGGCCAAAGGAAGGCTTCAGGAAGCCCCGAGAGTGATTGCTGACCAGGAGACCCAAGGAGCCCCGCCTGCTGTGGTACAACCTCAAGGACATGCCCCATTGCAAGCCCAGCTGCATTACAGTTAACATAAGGAAACCCCAAGGGGGTTCTGAGACAAAGAAAACCCCAAGGGGACCTGCGCTGCAGACTCAGCAAGAAGGGCCATCAAGAGGGTGCCTCTCTCTGCCTTTGGAGTCTCCTGGGAGCAGTCTTGAGGCTCTCCCTAAGTTGGCTCGCCACTCTCCCTCAGCAGGGGTAGCCTGGCGATTTCCTCCAGACCTGCCACCCCAGCACTAATGCAGATGCTTTCCTTTCATAAAATCTGTCTGTACTGTTTTCTTTGTGTTGGAAATTCTTTTCCAAACTGCATTCACCTTCATGACAAAAACCTGTACTTATAGCAGGGCGTAGCAGTGCACGCTTGTAATCCCAGTAGTTGGGAGGCTAAGACTGGAGGATCCGGGTTCGCGGTTAGCCTCAGCTACTTAGTGAGGCACTCTGTAACTTAGTGAGGACCTGTTTCAAAATAAAGAACAAAAAATAGGGCTAGGGGGTGTAGCTCGGAGGTAGAATGCCCCTGGGTTCAATCCCCAGTACCGCAACAAACAAACAAACAAAAAACCCTGTACTTACAATAAGTAAGAAGGATCCATATAGCTATAATATCAGGGGCAGTGAGATTCAGGACATGGAGGAGGGTTAGATTTCAGGTTGGTTAGAGACTAGCTGGAGAACAGAAACAACCATGAAAGACACGTTTCCGGAGGTGGAGGGTGAGGAGGTAGTGGACAGAGAAGAGTCCTGTTTAATCGAGATCCCTCCTTAAATAATGCTGGGAGGTCTGTAATGGATACACAGAGTCAAACTATGCTAGGAAAAGCATCGCAAATTTGGCAAAGAAGTTTCAAATTTTAAAAAGATGGGAATGATGGCAGAAAAAAATTATCAACCAGTAAAACGTAACAATCCAAAGGTGGACACAGACATTAGCATGGTGACTATAAGAATATATGATAGTAATACCATGCTCCTATCGAATTTCCAAATGTGCTTTAGAAACTGGTATTTTGCAAATAAAGAAGGAATAGGAGATTTTTAAAAGGAATTGTTTTGTTTTCTTTTGAAGGTACCACCGAAAGGGATAGATCCTTCTGTCGGTCTGTGTGTAGTTCCTTTTCTTCTGGATGAGACATTTTGGGGAAAAAAGACAGGGGTTTACAGGAAATCCCCATCCCTTCTCAGATAATTTTCATTAGCCAATGGTGATAAAGAGTCAGGAAGCATCACTTATCTCTAGCAGATATGTCTGACCAGAAGGGCTTTTACAAAATTAGGAAGAGGAGTTGGGGTAGGACGGAATGACTAAGTTAGATGTTGATTAAAAAAAAAAAGAAGCGGGGTGAGATACAAAGGGAAATACACCAAGTTATGTGCACATGTATTCATGTATCACTTTGAATCTCACTGTGATGTATAATTACAACACACCAATAAAAGTACAAAAACAAAAATAAGAAACAAAAGACTGAAAGCTCTCTTTAGTGAAATGAGTTAAGGCATGGTTAGGTGGCTCAGGAGGAAAGAGTATTTGGGGAGTAAAAAAAATGTGGGATGCAGATTGGAGAAGCTAGGCATTTAGAATGATAAAAACATAGCCAGGTATGGTGGCACACCATACTTGGGAGGCTGGGACAGGAGGATCTCAGATTCGAGGACAGCCTCAGCAACCTAGCATGACTCCGTTTCAAAACAAAACATAAAAAAGGTCAGGGGGTAGGGTTGGAGGTAGAATGCCCCTGGGTTCAATCCCCAGTACCAAAAGAAAAAAAAAAGGCTAGAGACATGATGTCTGTTTTTTTCATGCCTATGTGGGAACTCCTGGCTAATATTAAAAGGACAAATAAAAAGATCTGATGTAGGTATCTCCTATTATTCCTATGACAGTACAGACAGGGTCTGTGAAAGAGATCAGTTATCTCAACTCTGGCGGCCATGGGCTTATGCACGGGCAAACGAAGGAGCGTCCAGTAGTGGATTCTCTCTTGTCTTCTGACACGGAGTTATGTCCCTTTGGCTCATTTAATTCTCACCACTGTCCTGTAGTGGGCGCCAGTGACACGCTGTACTTTCAAACTTCTGCCGCATCCCCAGCACAGTGAAAAGCACTGATCACTAAGTCTGCTCAGTGAATATTGATGATGAGGGTCTGGTCAGGAAATGGAATGTTTTACATTTTAAAAACTATTTAGTGGAACAGAACATACAGAGAGAAGAACATACAAAGCATAAAAGTACAGCTTGATCATTAAATTGCCAAAATTCCATGGGCCCACTGAGATTACAGGTGTGTGCCACCCCACCCGGCTTGATGAATGGTTTTAGTGGTTATGTTGAAGTTGAGGAGAGGAAGGAGGGAGGGACACTGAGGGCACCAGGACTGGTTCTGTGATTGATGACTAAATTGAGTTGGTGTTTGTGATTTCTGGTTCCAGCAACTGAAAAAATATTCTGTCTAATGTTTTGGTCACCGGCCTGGGTTTGTTGTTTTTGTTGTTGTTGCTGTTGTTTTTACTGTATATTAAGGCAGGTGTCACCCCCTCTGCCACTGTTGAATAAGTTGGTAGGGGGCTTCACAAAGTGACAACTACTCATCACCTTCTTTAGGAAGCAAATACCAAGAGGGGAGGGAGACGGCATGCCCAGCTTGGTCCCCAGGGTGGCAGCATTGAAAGGTGTCGTGGAAGCCTTTAAGAGGTGGCCTCGTGGGGCCATGCACAGTGGTGCACACCTGAAATCCCAGTACTTGGGAGGCTGAGTTAGGAGTATCACAGGTTCAAGGCCAGCCTCAGCAATTTAGCTAGGCCCTCAGCAACTATGTGAGACCTGTTTTAAAATAAAATATTAGTTTAAAGGGGTGGGGGTGTAGCTCAGAGGTAGAATGAAAAGCTTAAACAATGAAAAGCTGACTAGCACAGGTGTCACATAGGTATAGGAAGAGCGTCAAGACTGGGTAGGTAGCTAGGCCTGGTGACGCACACTTGTAATCCCAGCACTTGGGAGGCTGAGACAGGAGGATCGCAGGTTCGAGGCCAGCCCCAGCTACTTAGTGAGGCCCTGTTTCAAATAAAAAATAAAATAGGACTGGGGGCATAGCTTGGAGGTAGAACGCCCCTGGGTGCAATCCCCAGTACTACAAAAAAGCAAAAGCCAAAACAAACAAAACACTGGGAAGGTGACAGTGAGACCAGGGGGCTGGAATTACTGAGCTCCTTGTATCCTTCCAAACTCGTGAAAAGTACCACTATTGGATGAACAGGAAAAGAAAATGTGATTTTTTGTTGTTGTTTTGTGTGTGTGTGCGGTACTGGGGATTGAACCCAGGGGTGTTCTACCTCTGAGCTATACACTCTCAGCCCTATTTTATTTTAAAATAGGTCTCACTAAGTTGGTGAGGCTGGCTGCAAACCTGTAATGCTCCTGTCTCAGCCTCCCAAGTACCGAGATTACAAGCGTGCGCCACCACGCCCGGCTAAGAACCATGCTTTTCCTCTTTCAATCCTTAAATACCAAGTTGCCTCTCTGTCCTGGGACCTGGGCTCTGTGCTTTAGGATGAAGCAGGTCAATTTTCCGGGCAAAGTTACTTTATGAAAATCTGTATGACTTATTAGTTTCCTTCCTCTACAACCAAGGGGTGAAGCCGCTCACTTGTCTCCAGTAAATAACAGTTTTAATAACCCTAGCAGGTCTGGTTTTAGACCCTATGAGAAGGTGGAGTGGGGGTGGGTTGTGAGTTATGTGGTGAGAGGAAGATCTGCTACTTGGAGTTTGTGGGAAGAAACAGGACGTGGCTGCGTGGAGCGTCAAGAACTCCCCCTCTTCACTTTCCAGAATGATCTGGATGGGCGGAGAGTTCTAGAATCGGGTTACGTGTTCCTTCTCAGGCATAGTTGGAAAAACCCTACTGAAAGGAAGTTGTTATGATGCTAGTGTCTCCTTACTGGGAGAAAATTAAAATCCATGGTGGGGGAAAGACTGGAAGGAGAGAGGAGAGAGGTTGACTGAGCGTCATCTCCCACCTGTTGACTATCAGGAGAAGGTGCAGGGACAACACAGAAAATGAAATCAATAGTCATTAGGTTCCTGTTGGACATTTTTTCAATTATCTCGTTTAATCTTTATAAAGACTATGAAAATAACATTTTATGGCATTTTTGGAAATGATAATGAGAATATGAGAATTATATCCTGATGTCAAAGAGAGAAATATATTTTTCCCCACTACCCATCCCTCCCCGAACGTAACAGCTGGATTGGTGGTGATGCCTTCATCCATGGGCATCATTTGAACCGTTTCTTCCACCAGTTCTTCCCTTCCCCTCCCTTCCTCCCTCCCTCGATTCCCTTCCACTATTCTACGAGCCATTCTCCTCAGGCCCTTTTGGGGACTGAAATCAGAACATTCTAGCGATACATGCATATCCATGTTTATAGTCATATAATTCACAATAGCAAATTATGGAACCAACCTAGGTGTCCATCAACAGATGAATGGATTACAAAATTATGGGATATACACACAATGGAATTCTACTCAGCCATAAAGAAGAACAAAATTATGTCATTTGCAGAAAAGTGGATGGGCCCGGAAAACATTATGCTAAGTGAGATTAGCCAGTCACAGAACGTGAAGGACCATATGTTTTCTCTCATATGTAGTAGCTAGGGAGTAATTGGGACACCAGAGGGACTTCAGATAATGAAGGAGAAACTCCAGTGGAGTGAGGGAGGTGGGCCAGGGGAGGGTTGTGGTGGTGTGTGTGTGTGTGGGGGGAGTTAACAAAGGAGGCACTTCCGTTGACGTTGTGTACCTATGTGAGAATACCAATGTCAACCTCAATATCATGTACTGGGAAAGGGGAAGGAGTGAGTGTGGGGGGGAAGCTCCCCGCGTGCTGCGTGCAGGTATGTCCCCGTCACTCTGAACTACATTATGATGTGAGACTACAATGCACCAATAAGAGTATATATATATATAAAAGAAAATAATGGTTAAGAAAAAAAAGGTGAGCTGAATCTTCAGGGACAACTAGGGACTATCAGGCCGGGGATTGGGCACTTTAGGCAAAGAAACAGCAGATGCAAAGAAAATGTGGCATCTACACACAATGGAGTTCTACTCAGCCATAAAGAAAAGCAAAATTTTGTCATTTGCAGGAAAATGAATGGAACTAGATAATATTATACTAAGTGAGATCAGCCAGTCTCAGAAATTCCATGGTCGTATATTTTCTCTCATAGGTGGAAGCTAGACCAAAAATAGGAAGCAAAAGGGCAAGGCGAGTCCGATTAGAAGAAACTTGTCTTTTTTCTTCCGACGCGGCGCCCACAGGCTCCACCCTCGGCCTCAGTCCAGGCTGGTTCCTACTCGGGAAAGAGCATTTTAGCTTTCCGCAGCGGTGCACGGTAAGAGAGGACAGCGTTCCTGGAAATCCCCGTCCGGCGCCGCCTTTCTTTTCAGCCAATAGGGAGGGAGAGCCGCGCCGCGTCACTTGTCTCTGGCAGAGGCGCGGGCTGAGCGGGCCTGACCCGAGCCCAGGTCTTGCTGGGGAAGTGTCCAAGGCGCGGTCAGCTGAGGGCGGAGGGGACTCGTAGGCAGCCAGGTTGCATGGAAGAAAGACGATATGCCGTGTGGAGAGCCAAGAAGCCACATTTTGTAGTCACGAGGGAGAGTGGGGAGCGAGGAGCCAAGTGTTCAGTGTTAGCTGGGGGAGGGAAGGTACCTGATATTTTTGATGCATCTGCGGGAAGTCCCTGGTCAGTTTTAAAAGAGAAGGAAATGGCTACAGTGCTGGGCTCTCCCAGCTAAGGATGCACTGCACCTGTGGCCGACTGTGACAAAGGCCATGCCACACCTGCTGACGGTCACAGGACGATTTCAGGGAAAGTCGTATCACCACGCACGATTACCTTGCTCTGCCAAGCAACTTCCAGGTGCACGATCTCAATTCACTGTCATAATATACTTGTATATTTTATCAACTGCTAGGTCTTCAGCATCTGTAATAGTTCCTAGCACTCAACAAATATTTGTCAAATCAATAAGTGAGTAGCATACTGAGAATTAAGAATTTTAAGAGACCCACGGCAGTAATTTTTAGGATTCAAACCAGGTCTACCGAAGTCCAAATATCGGGAATTAAAAATATTAATTTAAACCTGGTGTGGTGGCGCATGCCTGTAATCCCAGGACTTGGGAAGCCGAGACAGGAGGATAGCAGGTTGGAGGCCAGCCTCAGTAATTTAGTGAGACCCTCATCAACTTAGCAAGACCCTGTTTCAAATAAAAAATAAAATTGGCTGGGAGTATAGCTTGGAGGTAGAATGCCCCTGTGTTCAATCCCCAGTACCAAATATGTTAATTATATTTATGTATATGTATGTATGTGTGTATATATATGTGTGTATTTATACATATGTATGTAATTGTATATACATATATTAGTTCATCTTGGATATGTATATAATATGTGCATTTATATTTATTTATGTATCTATATTAATATATGTTATGTACTAATATATATGCATATTATATATTTATGTATATATTATATATATATTACCTGGGATTATCAGGGTATCTGAATTAAAGTCTAGTGAACCTTTGTTCTATAAATTCCACACACCTCAACACACTGCTTTCTCTTCTAACACCCCTCCAATAAAAAGCAACATTCTACCTGATTAGAGTTACCTGGAGCTCAGGTAGTGAAATATATTCACGTACTAGGATGCAAAGAACACTGTGTTCATGGTTGTGAGATCAGAATTTTGGCACGTAATCCATGCCATGGCCAAGTGGTTTATTCATTTGATCTTCTGTTTCTTCATTACAAATACAGGGACTGAATAACGTGATCTCTTGTGTTAATACTTGGCTGGTTCCTGGAACAAGATAAATATTTAAAAATATTAATTTTTTACTCTGTCATTGGTCATTTCAGTAACTAAAAAGAGTCACAGAATGGGACAGGTAATGGTCCCAAAACTAATTTCAACAAAAAATATAAATAAAATCTTTTCATTATTCCAGAGGAAAATAATTCCTCAATATGACTAAATAATGTTAACTAATAAAAATAGCACCTTGTAGATTCTTTTCCAAGTGTCTTTTAGAATCGAGACAAGACCATTATTTGTCGAGGTTATTTTTCATGTCAGCATGTTGTGGAATTCAGGAATTTGCCCCTACACTAGTAATACCCTTTGCTACTTACTATAGAATTATGGAATGGAATCTTTGGTATGGTTATAACAATATCAGATAAAATATATTTTAAATAAGAAGTATTGTGTACAAAGAGGGATACTTTATAATAATGAAAGCACCAATCCATCAGGAAAATATAACAATTACAAAACCATATAAACCTAATAATAGAACAATAAATACATGAAGTAAAAACAGAAACGAGGATAGAAATTGATAGGTCAACAGTAATAGTTGGAGATTCACTTAGGATGATGCAGTTGTTTGTTTGTTTTTGCAGAACTGGGGATGGAACCCATGGGCATTCTATCTCTGAGCTACACCCCCAGCCCTCCACTACTAATTAATATTAATTATATATTATTATATATTAATATATAATAACATATAATTTATATATATTAATATATATATTTGGGGGGCAGTACTGGGGATTGAACCCAGGAGCATTCTATCTCTAAGCTACACCCTCAGCCCTTTTTTTATTCTTTATTTTGAAACAGGGTCTCACTAAGCTGCGGAGGGCCTCACTAAGTAGCTGAGGCTGGCCGCGAACCTGCGATCCTCCTGTCTCAGCCTCCCAAGTACTGGCATTACAAGCGTGCACCACCACGCCTGGCATGATGCAATTTTTAACAATCCATCCTAAGAATTGGTTACCCAGAGGAAAAAATCAACACCGGATCCATATGCTTAAATGTGAACAGGAAATTTTTAAGCTTTTAGTAGAATATTTTAGTAGAAGAGGAATTATCTTTATGAACTCAGGTAGGAAAGAATTCCTTTTTCTATTTCTCTTTCTTTTTCCTTTCCTTCTTTCTTTTGTCTTTTTTTGTACTGGGGTGTGAACCTAGGAGCATTCTACCTCCAAGCTACATCCCCAGCCCTATTTTATATTTTATTTTAAAACAGGGTCTTGCTAAGTTGATAAGACTGTCCCCAAACATGTGATCCTCCTGTCTTAGCCTCCCTAGTACTGGGATTACAGGTGTGCACCACCATCCCTGTTTAATTAAAATTTATATGTAAGAAATCTAGTGAGCCAGGCATGGTGGCACACACCTGTAACCCCAGTATTTAGGAGTCTGAGACAGGAGGATTGCATCTTCAAGGCCAGTCTCAGCAACTTAGTGAGACCCTCAGCAATTTAGCAAGACCCTGTTTCAAAATAAAAAATAAAAAGGGCTGGGGGTATAGCTTGGAGGTAGAATGCCCCTGGGTTCAATCCCTAGTGAAAGAAAGAAAGAGAGGGAGGAAGGAAAGGAAATTACAGAATTTAGAGTTCACTTGATAATGCCTCAGCAAGAGTGAGAAAGATACAACAAATTGTAAGAGAGAAAAATCCAAGAGTGCTAAGAATGAGCATCTCATGGTGCTGCTCTTGTAAACTCCTCAATATTCTGCACATCTTTATTCAGCACTAGAACAGAGCACATATGCGAGTGGGTATTCTCTGTCACTGGTCAATTTGCGTCACAACTAATAATCCTATTCCCATACCCAAGTCACTAACACAGCTCTTGAGTCCGTAACATTTATAAACCAACTTGGCTCAAAATATCAGGCATCACATTTTGCAAACTGGATAATATAAAGCAAATTCAGGCTCATTTATCAAATTTACTGTTGGGTGGAGTGAGGGAGAGTAGAGTCCTGGCTAACTTGGCCCTGGTCCTCAGGAACTCACTGGTCCAGAAAATACGCTACATGGGCCCGGACTCCAGGCCCAGCGCGTGCAGGGAGCCTCCAGCAGGGGGCTCTTTCGTTGGCATGGGAGGGGCTGGCAGGCGGCTTGGTTCTAGTCCCCCCATTATTACAGTCACACTCTTCAAGCCCAGGCCCTTTCAGATATGGAGACGGGGGCCCTAACTGTGTGTGGCCCAGAGCGGTACACCACCCTCACTGCCATACCGCGCAATTCCAGATCCTTCTTCTGGCCGTGGGCTTCCCACCTGCTTCCTTGTCTCTGGGGAGCCCTGGACAACGTAGTGACTAGACTTTGATTAGACTTTGGATTCGTCTGCCCTGAAATTGTCCTGTAGAACAGGATCTTGTTGAAAATTGCTTTCACAGCCCTTAGAGTTTTCAACTTGCCCTTTTGATTCCTTTACTCATGAATCGTCTTTTGCTCGTGTCTTCACATGTTGGAGGTTTGGCCAAGGAATATTTGGCTACCTAAAATGGACATTGAGAAACTCAGAGAACCAATAGCACCTTTGACGCCTGTAGGAAAGGAGAAGCTGCCTGGGCGGGGGAAGCGGTTATTCACCCAGCGCTGTGGTTGAGGGGGAAGGGCCATGATGTAAATCTTTGCATAAACCACACTTACGTGAAACCATGACATGCCATCGGATACTTTTCTTTCCAGCTAATAAGGCAAAGGGCGAAGGCAGCATCAGTTGTTTCTGGCAGACTAATCTGTCAAGAAGGCACCCGAAGCCAGTTGTGGTGGCGCACGCCTGTAATCCCAGTACTTGGGAGGCTGAGACAGGAGGATTACAGGCCAGCCTCAGCAACTTAGTGAGGCCCTGCTTCAAACTAAAAAATAAAATTAAATAAATAAATACCATTTCAAGTGTATGATAATTTTTATAGCCACTAAGGACAATATTTTAGGAGACTGTTCAATGATACACATTTTTAAATAGAAATAAAACTAAAATTGAATAATAAAAATTAGTTAATACAATTTAATTAATAAAAAAAGGCTGGGTTGTAGCTTGGAAGTAGAGTTCAATCCCCAGTACAAAAAAATAAGAATTGAAAAACGGATTTGAGTGTTTAACTAAGAACAGAAACTGTGGCCACAAACCCAGGGGACCATGAAGGCCTGCCTGCAAAAGAGAGTGAATAGACAGAGACAGAGACAGAGACAGAGACAGAGACAGAGTGGGACCGCATGGGCAGGTAATTAGAAATTCTACATAGTGTTACAGGTGCACATGTTCCATATACAAATTTCTCTAAACAGATTTTTCAAGCCACTTCCCTTAAGGCTGTTGAAAGGTAAAAAATAGCCGGGCGTGGTGGCGCACGCTTGTAATCCCAGTACTTTGGGAGGCGGAGACCGGAGGATCCGGGTTCGCGGCCAGCCTCAGCTTTCTCTCTCTCTCTCTCTCTCTCTCTCTTTCCCTCTCTCTCTCCTTGTCTCTCCCTCTCTCTCTCTCTCTCTCTCTCTCTCTCTTTCTCTCTCTCTCTCCCCCTGTCTCTCTCTCTCTCTTTCTCTCTCTCTCTCTATTTAGTGAGGCCCTCCGCAACTTCGTGAGACCTGGTTTCAAAATAAAGAATAAAAAATAGGGCCGGGGGCGTAGCGCGGAGGTAGAACGCCCCTGCGTTCAATCCCCGGTACCGCACACACACAAAAAAAAGAAAGGTAAAAAATATGGTAGTTCTATCATCTAATTCTAGTCTCTCTCTCTCTATTTTTTTTTTTTTTGTACTTGGGATTGAACCACCCAGGGGCATTCTACCTCCAAGCTACACCCCCAGCCCTTTTTACTTTTTATTTTGAAACAGGGTCTTGCTAAGTTGCTGAGGGTCTCACTAAGTTGCTAAGGCTGACCTTGAACCTGCAATCCTCCTGTCTCAGCCTTCAGGTAAATGGCATGAAAAATCTCAGTTTAGAGAAATTTGTGTATGGAACATGTGCACATGTACACTATGTAGAGTTTCTGAAGTTACCTGCCCATGCTGTCCCCACTCTGTCTCTGTCTCTGTCCTCTGCCTTTCTCCCTCTTTTGCAGGCCTTCCTGGTCCCCTGGGTTCGTGGTCACAAAGTTTCTGTTCTTAGTTGAGCACTCAAATCCATTTTTCAATTCTTATTTATTTTTTCTTATTTTTGTTTTTTGATACTGGGAGTTGAGCCCAGGTGCATTCTATCTCCAAGTTACATCCCCAGTCTCTTTTATTTTTTATTTTGAAACAGGGTCTTGTCAAGTTGCTGAGGTGCTTACTAAGTTGCTGAGGCTGGTCTCAAACCTGCGCTCTTCCTGTCTCAGCCTTCCAAGGCCTGGGATTACAAGCATGCACCACCATGCCAGGCCATTTTTCAATTCTTTTACATATATTTAGTTATTGCTACTTCTCAAGTCCTGCCAAAATGTTCTTTTTTGTCCTCTTGCCTCATGTACCTAAAGTAATAACCTCATAAAACCTCACAGATAAGAAAAAAGACATGAATACTCGCTAAACCTGATGAGCTTACATTTTGAACCCGTGACCCCAGTGGTACACAGGGGGGCAGAGATACAAGAACGCTATGGAGGTTTTTCTCTTCTCTTCCCTGAAGAAGGAAATTCTCAGAAGTTCCAGTCGGTAGTGATAGGACAGCTACTTTTGTGTTGGAACTCCCGGTGCTGTCTGAGCTATGGTCTCAGCTCAGGAACAGTTTCTCTGGCTTCCAATGAAGCCAAAAAGCTTTGTTTGCCTCAAAATGTTTGAATCTGTAAAATTTCTAAGTAAATCTGACTGAATAAAATTTCAGCTTCCTTGGCTGGTCATGAGGACTCCAAAGCACATCAGCTCTTTAAATGACATGCAGCTGAACTGTGCTGGACCCACCCAGAAGCATCCATCTGTGCACGTGTGGGCCTGGACCAAATACTCTGTCAGGCAGGAGAAGCAGAGAGAGGAGGAAGAGCCCCATTCTACCCAGAAGTCCACAGAGGAAGGAAGAGAAGGCAGTTGAAGGTGCATGTGGCCAGGTCCCTGTGCAATGACTGCTTTAGAAGTTAAGTGGGTTCAAGCTGGGCGTGGTGGGAGGCTCAGACAGGAGGATTGCAGGTTCAAGGCCAGCCTCAGCAACTTAGTAAGACTGTTTCAAAATGAAAAATAAAAAGGGCTAGGGGTGTGGCTTGGAGGTAGAATGTTCCTGGGTTCAATCTCTGTTGCGGATGGTGTTGGTGTTGATTGATTAGAAGTCTCTCGCATGAACCACATTGGAGTCAGAATGATTTTTGTAGAAACAAGGCAGCTGAGGATGCTGGGGAGGAGAGACAGAAAAAAATCTCTCCTCCTGTCCTTCCACCAGCATCTTGCTTTTATTAAGAGTATCAACCAAAACATTGTCAAAATAATTAATCCCAGGAGACAGCAAAGCAGTCATGGGGTGAGTCAGGGAAAAACATCAAGGTAGTCACAGATGAATCAGGGAAGGAAAGGGGAAACAAGGAAGTTGTCAGGGTCTTTGCTTAATGGTTTCATTTGGTCCTTGGAGATTTGTCTGAGTGCAGAAATTTCCACTTGGGTGGGCAGTTTGTGCCCCCCCAAGCTGGACCGACCAACAAAGCTGATGACCAACAAGGCTTCCGACAAATCTCCAGTATGAAGAGGAAGGAGAAGGAGGGGAAATAGGAGAAGGAAGAAGAAGAGAAGGAGGAGGAGGAGGAGGAGAAAGAGGAGGAGGAGGAGGAGGAGGAGGAGGAGGAGGAGGAGGAGGAGAATAAAGAGAAGTTGTTAAGTGGATTTGGTGTCTATGAGAGGAAGTGAGACATAAAATTCCCTCTGGGCGACGGTTTGGCACGGCCCCCCTCTGGCACATCACGCGGAGGTTAGACAGCCTGGGTTTGGATCCTGGCTCCACCTCTTACTAATGATGTCACCTTGGGCAACTCTTCAACCCCTCCATGCTATAATTTCCTAATTGGGAAAATGGAGAAGGGAAGTAATGATAACAGAGTTACCTCATGGCATCATTGTGAGATTAAGCTGGTTAATAAAATAAAAGCGCTTCTTCAAAGAGTGTCTGGCATATAGTAACTGCTCAACAAACATTGGACATTCTTATTATTGTGATCAGCGTCATGGCTGGTGGGTAACCTCACAATATGTTTCCATTCTTACCAGTGTGGCTTGATAAGGATTTAATACGTCCGAGAAGAAAGGTTCCAGGGCAGAAGCCAGAAGAAGCCTGGATTTCTTTATATTGGGTGGGAGGAGGAAAGAGATGTAAGAGGAACAGTCATTTTGTGCCTTAAGGTCTGCCGTTGCCCTGGCGACCTCCAGAAGGTTCCAGCTCCCAGACACAGCTGGGTCCACGTCCTCACCCCGTCCTGTTTCCTTCCCATCATGGGCGCAGCCAAGAACATGTGTCTGACTCAGAAGCTGCAAGGATCAGATCACACCTTGTGGTTGATTCCCAAGGCTGTGGGCAGCTTCGGAAGCAGACCCTAGTCTAGGAGACCCACTAGCGTGTCCCGAGACTCCCTCGGGACTGAGTGGACAGAAAGGAAGGGCATGCCTTCTGTGTTTCCATTATGGAAATATCTGTACTTATCCTTTCTCTGCAGACCTGTGGGTATGAGCCAGCCTTGGTCCAAGTTTCCAGCCTTTGATTGTGATCTAGAGTACAAAGGTAACACCTGTCACCTCGTCTGCTGAGCCCTCCCTTCTCTGTGCATGTGGAACTTTGTGTGTGGGAGGGGTACTAGGGATTGAACCCAGGGGCATTGTACGTCTGAGCTACATCCCAAGCCCTTTTGTATTTTTTTAAATTTTGAAACAGGGTCTCACTAGGTTGCTGAGAGTCTCGTTAAGTTGTTGAGGCTGGCTGTAAACCTTTGATCATCCTGTCTCAGCTTCCCAAGTACTGGGATTGCAGGTGTGTGCCACCACGCCCAGCTGCATGTGGAACATTTTTGCAGACAGAAGTAGAGCCCCCGGGAAGGCACATACATGCTACCTACATTTTGTCACCCTGATCCCCAAACTCTGCCACCCCACTCCTCTCCAGCCAGGCTTTGGTGGCAGGCAGCCTGTGCAGAAGCTGGGTATGAAGGGTGCCAGGATAAGACACTGGATTCTGTCACGTTCACAGCCCAGCTGTGCCTGGGAAAAGTGTCTGGAGACCACGTAGGAGACGTATGGTTTGATGGGGAGAGATTACTAGGGCTCAGTGGCTGCTCCAAGAAGAGTTCAGTGGTGACAGGAGGGCAGACAGCACCTCCATCCCTCATGGTCCTTTGTCTAGAGGCGGTCGGCTGGACGAGTGACACATAGCCTTTCCACAGCGCCCTCAGTTCTGCGCCTGTCCCCATTCACAAGGGGGTTTCGCCTGTTGAGCTGCAGAAGCAGTGACATCATCGGCATCAGCTCGCTTGTTTTGTCTGACCAGCATCCCAAGGAGCAACTGTTCTGGTGCACATGCAGGAAAGTAGCCTTCTGCCAAGTGTGGTGGCACACACCCGTAATCCCAGTACTTGGGAGGCTGAGAGGAGGATCAGAGGTTCAAGACCAGCCTCAGCTACTTAGTAAGACTGGCAGCAACCTAGAGCGAGACCCTGTTTCAAAATTTAGAAATAAATAAATAATAAATAATAAATAAATAAATAAATAAATAAATAAATAAATGGTCTGGGGGTGTAACTCAGAGGTAGAATGCCCCTGGGTTCAATCCCCAGTACCACAAAAAATAAAAATTGAAAAGTAGCTGTATATAGATAATACTAACTTGCCCTAGTTCCCAGCGTGCACAAGAGCACACCAGAGGCCTTCAAGATAGTATGTATCTGTATCCATTCATCTGTTGGATAAAGAAGATGTTGTATTTACACACAATGAAATTTTACTCAGCCATAAAGAAGAACAAAATTATGACATTTGCAGAAAAATGGATGAACTAGAGAAAATTATGCTAAATGAGATCTGCCAGCCTCAGAAAGTCAGGGGCCATATGTTTTCTCTCAGATGAAGAAACTAGAGAGAAAATAGGAAACAAAAGGGACTTTGGATAACTGAGGAGAGAGACCAGTAGAATAGTGGAAGGGGGTTGGGGGACGGAGGTGGGCGGTGCAAAGGAGGCTTGAGGAAGGAAACAGTTCAAATAATGTCACGTCTATATATGAAGGTACCACTGCCCATCTCACTAACATGCGTGGGGAGGAGGGGGCGCGGGGTGGGATCGGAGGGAGACACACCAAGTGCTGTGCGCATGTATGTTTCTACCACTCTGAACCTCACTATGTTCCTAGACAGGAATATAATATATACATTTAATACAGTTCTGTTCAACTACATGATTTTTAAAAGTCAATATTGTGTTCCTAGGAGTCAACATGAGAAGAGACTTCATGTACGAGTCTATCCAAGGCTACCACAGTATAGAGCAATTTTTAAAAAATAATTAGCTTTCTTCTCTACTACATTGCTTAACTTTCAAAAGTGCTGTTTATATTATTTTGCTGTTTTATATAAAGACAATTCTATGATTTCTGGTGACAGTATTAGTAATTCTAGCTTTGGTTAAATCCTAAAGACAAGCTCAGGACATAATGGGGGCAGGGCAGGCATGCAGAAAGGCTTTGCAGCCCTCTCTGGGCAGATCAGAGCCCTTCGTAGCTCTGCAGAACGCCTGCCTGCCACCAAGAGAGCATAGGCTAAACTAGAACTTACTGGCCAGGAGCCTTTGCAGAAGTGGTGTTTAAGTGACACCACATTTGGCATTGAACAGGTTCTCTCCAGCCAATGAGGATCAGCGGCAGCGCAGCGTCGCTTGTCTCTAGAAGACCAAGCGGTTGAGCAAGCTCACAGCAATAGAGCCACCGTGCAGAGACACAGAGCTTCTTTTCACAATGCCAACAAAATTTATTCTGTAAGAAACAAAGAAGAAAATGGAAGGCTGGAGCTTTAACATGAAATGCTAAAGCATTAACCCAGGGTACTAGCTAGAGACAGGATGGCCATCAAATGCCACCTGAGATTCTAAAACAAGAATATGAATCTAAAAACCAATAGGAATGACAAATAGGCTATGAAGTGTGTTAAAAACTTAAAATAATTATAGTAACCCCAATAATCCCTGGCTGCCTTTAACCAAGAACCTGCTGAAATACCAATATTGGTGTCAGCCATAATAACTTTAGCTCTAAAACAGGCTTTTTGTGTATTTGTGTGTGTGTTTGTGTGTGTGTTTGTGTGTGTGTTGTTACTTTATTTTGTTTTGTTTTTTGACATGGGAATCTTAACCTCGGTCTTCTGGCTGAAGGCGCTTACATACGGATTTGGTCATCTCCCAGTATGTAGCAAAATCTGATTTATAAATCTGATCTGTTTCCAAAATTCAGAGGTCAAATAAAAACAAATATGTAAAAAAACACTAGAAGGTCATGTCTCCATAAATATTCTTTATTTATTGTAGTTTGCAGACCAGACCAAGTTTATGCAACTTGCAAAAAAATTTTTAATTGTGTTGTTAGAATTTACACTCAATAAAATACACAGGTCTTAAGCATACAGTTTAATGGGTATTAACAAATATGTGCACTCCTTGTCTCATATCTCTCTCAAGATATGGTTACATAAATTTCACCATCCAAAGTTCGAAGTTCAAAGTTGTAGACTTTCCAGCAGCATATCTGACCACTATTCTAATTTTATGTCATAGAATAAGCTTTTCTGCTCTAAAATTTCATAAAAAATGAATCATAATGCTATGTACTCCTTTGTGCCTGGCTGTGTGTGTGTGTGTGTGTGTGTGTGTGTAAAACTGGGGATTGAACACAGGAGCATTCCACCTCTGAGTTACACCCCCGGTCCTATTTTTTAATTTATTATTTTGAAACAGGTTCTTACTAAGTTGCTGAGGGCCTTGCTAAGTTGCTGAGGCTGTCCTCAAACCTGTGATCCTCCTGTCTCAGCCTCCCAAGTACTGGGATTACAGGCATCACCTGACTTTTTTCACTCTGCATGTTGTGAAGTTAATCTTTGCGTCTTTTGTTTCTCTCAGTGGTTTCTTCCTATTGCTGAATAGAATTCCACTGCATGAAAAAACCCACAAATTTGCTTATCCCTTTTCCCCACAGGACACTTTAGTTGTTACTAGTTTTGTTTTCTTGTGGGTATTTTTTTCTTTTATGAGTCCAGCTTCTATGAACTATTTGTATGACTCTGATTCAAATGTATATTTTCATTTCTCTTAGGCAAGCACTTAAGAGTGGGAAACTGGATCATAGGGCAAAGGTATGTTTTTATATACTTTTATTGGTGCGTTGTGGTTACACATCATAGTGAGGTTCAATGTGATACAAACATACATGCACACAGCACTAACCCCAACCTTCCACTATTGTACTGGTCTCTCTTCTTATTTATCTGAAATCCCTTTTGTTTCCTATTTCCTCTCTAGTTTCCACATATGAAAGAAAACATAGGACCTTTGACTTTTTGAGACTGGCTGATATCACTTAGCATTGTAGTCTCTAGTTCCATCCATTTTCCTGCAAATGACATAATTTTATTCTTTATGGCTGAGTAGAATTCCATTGTGTGTATATACCACACATTTTCTTTATCCATTTATCTGTCAACAGACACCTAGGTTGGTTCCATAATTTGGCTATTGTGAATTGTGCTGCTATAAACATGAATATGCATGTACCACTGTAGTATTCTGACTTTAATTCCTTTGGAACAATTCCAAGGAGTGGTATATCTGGGTCATATGGTGTTTCCATTCCTAGTCTTTTGAGGAATCTCCATATTGCGCTCCACAGTGGTTCTACTAATTTACAATTCCACCCATAGTGTATAAGGGTTCCTATTTCCCCAGATCCTTGCCAGCATTTATTATTGTTTGAATTCTTGATGATTGCCTTTCTAACTGGAGCAAGATGAAATCTGGTATGTTTATCTTTGTATGTGGCTGCCAAAAGGCTCTGTGACGTGATGAAATAATTTTATACCCTCATCAATAAAGTCTGGGAATTCCAGTTGCCCTACCTGCTTGTCCATACTTGCTATGCTTAGACTTTTTAAATTAAACCAGACTGAAAGATATAAATTGATAGCTTACATCATAGATTTAGCTATTTAAGTTGAGGTCAATATTGGACTAATTCATTTAGAATATAAGTTAGGAGTCAAGGTTCAGTTTTTTCCTGGGCAGATATTTACACAGCACCACATACTAAAAAGACTCTCCCTTTCCCTGTTGAGTTACATTGGCAGCTCTGTGGGGCATCAATTGGCAGGATATGAGTAGCTTTATTTCTATGCATTCTATTCTGTTCCACTGATTCATTTATTCATCTTGATGCCAATACCAAACTTTCTTGACTACTATAGCTTTGTAATAAGGCTTGAAATTGGGTACATTAACTCCTCTAAATTTTTCTCCTTTTTTTTTGAAAATTGTTTCAGCTAGTCTATCTCCTTTTCATATCTATGCACATTTTATAATTAGGTCAGCACCTTCTACAGAGGAAAGAGAAGAAGGAGGAGGGGAAAGAAGAGGAGGAAGGAGAAGTCTCCTGAAATACTGATTGGGGCTGCATTGATTTCATAAATCAATTTGAGAAAAGTGACATCTTAAGCAAAACTGAGTCTTCAAATTAATTACACACACACACACACACACACACACACACACACACACATCTTTTTAAATTTCTCTGAGCTGTATCTGTGAGTCTTTAGTATAAAAGTCTTCCATTTTTTTGTTATACTTGTTTCTAATTATGGCTTTGATGGTTTGGTTATTGGTATTTTTCTCTGTGTGTGTGGTACTGAGGATTGAACACAGGGACATTTTACCTCTGAGCTATACCCTCAGCCCTTTTTATTTATTTATTTTTTTGTTTTGAAACAGGGTCTCACTAGGTTGCTGAGAGTCTCACTACATTGCTGAGGCTGTCCTTGAACTGTGATCCTCCTGTTTTAGCCTTTCAAGTACTGGGATTATAGGCATGTGCCACCATGCCGACATCATTTTAAAAAAATAAACCTTAATATAATTACAGTATAATTTACTCTTTTTAGTTAACAATTCTTTGAGTCTTAATAATCATATACAGTCATGTAATCACCAACATAATCAAGATACAGAACAGTTTCATCACTCCATTTGTTTTCCATGTAATGTCTTTGTCAGGCTTTGGTATTAGAGAAATATTGGTGTTATAAAATAAGTTGTGATGGGGCTGGAAGCGTAGCTCAGAAGGAGAGCTAAAGGGTTTGCCTCAGCATGAGTGAGGCCCTGGCTTCGATTCCCAAGAACCACAAAAAATTATTATTGTTGTTGTTGTTATTAATTAATCAAATAAGTTGTGATATCTATTGTCTTTTCTAAAGTTCTGGAAGCACTTTGTAGAATTGTGGAGGGCATCACTGTAGAGAGAGAGAGACAGGGAGAGAGAGAGTGAGAGAGAGAGAGAGCTGAGGCTGGCCGCGAACCCGGATCCTCCAGTCTCCGCCTCCCAAAGTACTGGGATTACAAGCGTGCACCACCACGCCCGGCTGAAATACTATATCTTGTTAGAGAGTTTTTGGGGGACTAACTCAAAATTCTGATTATATGAGACAGATTTGTTGAGGCAAATATATACCCCCAGCACAGGACTTATTATAAAGGGACAACCAATAGACATAGGACTCCCACACAAATAGAAAGAGAATGTCAACACAACAGATTTTAAAACCTAAGAATACTGAAAACCTGAGAACAGAGACCAACAAAAACCATTAAACTCCCACAACTCCACAACAATGGAAATCACCAATACAGAGCTGCAGAAAATGCCAGGAAAAGAAAAATTCAGATTTTTGATTACCAATATGATCAAAGACATTAGAAAGGAAATCAGAGAAGTACAGGTATGAAAGAACATATAATAAGGAACTTGAAGCCCTAAATGAGAATCAAAAAGAGATCCTGAGCGAGATGAAGAAGACAATAAATGAAATAAAGTCCTCAATAGAAACCATCACTGGCAGACTAGACCACATGGAAAATAGTCTCACTTCCAGAAGACAGTTCATTCAAAACTGACCACACAGTCAACAAGATAGTGAAGACAATACATGACCAGAATATTCGAGAAATCTGAATAATATGAAACGACCAAATCTATGGATAATAGGCACTGAGGAATGTCTAGAAGCCCAAACCAAGGACTTTAGAAACTTCTTCAGAGAAATAATATCAGAGAATTTCCCAAATATGGAAAACAAGATAGACATCCACATACAGGAAACTGGCAGACCCTCAATAAGACAAGATCAAAGAATTTCTCCATGCTGCATAATAATAAAGACAACTAAAATAGAGGTCAAGGGGAGACTCCTAAATGCATCTAGAGCAAAAGGACAGGCGACGTTCAGGGGTAAAACAATAAGAATCACTCTGGACTTCTCAACCTAAATAATCAAACCTAGGAGGGCCTGGTGTGATGTACTACAAACCCTGAAAGAAAACAGCTTCCAACCAAGACTGCTATATCCAGCAAAGATATCTTTCAAAATTGATGGTTAAATAAAAACCTGCCAGTACAATGTGTACATATGTGAAATTATCAATGCCCATCTCAGTATTATGTATGGGAAAGAAGAGGGAGTGGGGAGGGAGCCAGGGGGAAGCTCCCCAAGTGCTATGTGCGTGTATGTCCCTATTATTCTGAACTACATTATGATGTGAGACTACAATGTAATGTACCAATAAAAGCATAATAAAAGTAAATTAATTAAAAATAAAAATAAAAAGTAAAACAATGATTCTCAGGTGGGGGAAATCCCCCCCCAGTGCTATTTGGAATATCTGGAGGTACTTTTTGTTCTAACAACAGGGGAGCATACTCTGACATTTGTTGGCTAGAGGCTAGGAGTGCTGCTAAGCATCCTACATTACACAGGAAAATCTACTACTAAAAAGAATGATCTAGCTCAAAATACCAATATTTATGAGGCTGAGAGCTATGTTTGAAAGCAATTTTAATAGAAAAATTATTTGTCTATTTATATTCATTCATAACATTTCTAATGCTCTTTGTTTCTTCATACAGACCCAGGTTTCTGTGTGATACAATATTTATATCATGTAAAGAACTTCCTTTTACATTTCTTATAGTGCAAAAAGTCCATGGACTCCAATATTCACACAACTCAAATATAAGAATGAACACATGACTCTCTAGGGCACGGGCAGAAAGTGTGATCAAAGAGGCTGTAGATGCATTCCCTGCCTCCCTGTGCTGTCCCTTCGGTGCACACTCTGAGCCCTCTTCAGCTCTGCCACTCTCAGGTACAAGACTGTCCATGTCCAATCTCCCCCACCAACGGAACAGTTTTAGGGAAATACACTGTTGCAAGAATAACTTATGCTCAACTTCTATTACTCTAAACACAATTTCATAAGATATTTCTTTTTATATAAATACTTTTATTAGTGCACTGCAATTATACATCATAGTGAGGTTTAATGTGATGCACACATACATGGACACAGCACTTGGTGTATTTCCTTCCACATCCCCCCCCACTCTCTTCATCCCCCTCCCCATACATGTTAGTGAGATTGGCAGTGATATTTTCATATATGGACATACATAGTATTATTTGAAATGTTTCCTTCCTCAGCCCCCCTTTTCTTCAACTCCTTCCCCAAGTGTCCTTCCACTATTCTACTGGACTCTCTCCACATTACTTAAAACCCCTTATATTTCCAATTTTCCCTCTAGTTTCCACATGAGAGAAAAAAATACAACACTTGACTTTCTGAGACTGGATGATCTTACTTAGCATAATATTCTCTAGATATTTATTTTCCTTAAAATATTTCTCAAAATTTCCAAGCTTTATGCATACATAGATTCCTTTTCCCCAATATTGTCAGTTATGAAAACATTAGAATTCTACTTACATTGTCATTAGCATTTTTTTTTTTTGGTGTGTATGGTACTGGGGATTGAACCCAGGGTCATTCTACCTCTGAGTTACACACCCAGCCCTATTTTATTTTTTATTTTGAAACAGGATTTCAAAAATTGTCACACACTGGCCTCAAACCTGTGATCCTCCTGTCTCAACCTCCCAAGACTAGGATTATAAGTGTGTTCCACCATACCTGGTCTCAGTATTTTTAAAGTTCCTGTTAAATCACAGTTTAAACATTTTAAATTTTTTAAATATACATGCTGGCATTTGGTTTTAAATTTTTAATTTAAAATAAACAGTTGCTCTTAAAGTTTTAAGATTCCTTTTCGTTTGTTTCACTGACTGATGCTAAGTATAGGTTTCTGTATGAAGTGTTCACAATATGTATACTAGGACTGTAGAGTTCCTGGAAGAGAACCAATCACCACAGTGGATGAAGAACATCATCTGTCTCCAAGCAGTCAGTTTTATAACCTGGTCCAGATTAATTATTAACCTCCATTTAGGGCTGGGGATGTAGCCCAGTGGTAAAGCACCTGCCTAGCATGAGATCCTGGGTTCCATTTCTAGAAGAAGAAGAAGGAGGAGGAGGAAGACGAGGAGGAGGAGGAGAAGAAGAGGAACTTCCATTCAACTTAACAAGCAGTTACTCATATACTATAATCCAAGCACAAAGTCTTCATCAAATAACCTATTCCACTTATCTGGAGGGCAGCTGTGAGCTATCAAAAAAACTAGCTCTAGACATGTAGATAATTTTACATGTTTTTCAGTAGAAAATTATTAAGAAGGAGTTCTTTTTCTTATAATATTTTTTATTGTATGGTTTATTTAAAAGGGTCATTTAAAGCAACTAGCTCATACACATAAGAGTGGGTGACAAAGTATGGAGACAGCCAAAACATGGTGTTAGTTAGGCTTCCTCACCTCCTTCTGATAAAAGCCACTATTACATAAAAAATAACTAAACAAGTCCTTGAAGATGCCATCATGCCCCGGCTAGCTGCCACCTTTATTCTGCTTTGATGTATAAACTGAACAGGGATTGTCTACTGTGTGGAAGTCCTATGCGGAAGTCTCTCGCGGAGCTCTCTTGTACTCCGCCAGTCACCACGGAGTGATAGAGCTGAAATAAAAGGCAGGTCTCATCCCTCCTCAGCGCCTCGCTTCTTTTTCAGATGGACTGGATCAAATGTGAACCCCCAGCCTTTGTCAGTTGTACAACACAAAGCATCAGTGAAAATGACATTATTTGAGTAATTTGTTACGTGGAAAAATCTGACTGATAACAACAGTCTTCAAAGAATTTCTATTTCCCAGCACTCTGTGCTCCCGTGGCTCACAGGCTTTCACAGGCCTAGAGTGCCACAGGGGGAAGGTCAAATGGATGAGGGGCAAGTTACTGGCTCTCCCTGGCCTAGGCACCATGTGATTATTGTTGTTATCATTATTGATTGCACCATCACCTATAAAACTGAACATTGAACTATCATAGGATGTGAGCTTGCTTTGGGTGATTTTGAGGAGGATTTAAGAAAGAGGGACTTTGCTCCTAATTGGATTCTGCTGGGAAGTGGGGGAAGGGACGGGGAATTCTGTAATCGTATCTTGTAGATCTCATCAAGAAGGAGGCAAGACCATAGTGAGGCTAACACTGCAGTAGGTAAAGCAGCAGCAGTCACAGGAGAGAGGTGTGTTTGGTCACTCTGTGGTTTAGGCAATGTTCATGTCTCATCTGTGTTCAGACCTGATTACTGAGCATCCTGGTTTTCTGTCTAGATCCATCATGGTCACAGGGTGGAGTGTAATACTGATGTTCTGTGAAACTGTTTATGTTAAACAGGAGAACACCCAAACCTAGCAGTGAGTACCAGCCTAGCTCACAGCAGCACCAGCACAGGGCGCTTTCTGTCTCACCCTTCTTTTTTTTTTTTTTTGCGGTACCAGGGATTGAACCTAGGGGCGTTCTACCTCCGTGCTACACCCCCAGCCCTATTTTTTTTATACTTTATTTTGAAACTGGGTCTCACAAAGTTGCGGAGGGCCTCACTAAGTAGAGAGAGAGTGTGTGTAAAGGCACTTAAACAGTTAAAGCAAAATTGCTAGCAAGTCTGACTCAGGCCTTTTTTTTATGTTTTTATTGGTGCATTGTAGTCCCACATCACAATGAGTATCAGTTTGGTGTTAACATACATGCACACAGCTCTTGGTGTCCCTCCCCCCCC
>PVJS01022352.1:0-30621 GCA_004027185.1 Glis glis
GTGTGTAGGTCAGTGTGTAGTACTGGGGATTGAACCCAGGGGCATTCTGCCTCTGAGCTATACCCCCAACCCTTTTTATTTTGAAACAAGGTCTTGCTAAGTTGCTGAGGCTGGCCTCAAACTTGTGATCCTCCTGTCTCAGTCTCCCAGGAACTGGTATTACAGGCATGCACCTGTACCTGGCTTCTAGGTCGGGATTTAAATCATCTTGTGCCTAAAGCCAATGCATGCTCTTATCCCTATATTCAGCTGCCTCTGGAAGTTTCTCTATTTCAATAGAAAACTAAGGATAACCATTTTGGAGAAACTGGACTCACAGGGCAGTATGACATCAGGACACAAAATAATAACTTGATGAACACTCTATTTAGGGTTATTTATATCACAGGACATCTACCCTGAAACATGATTTTTCTATGGTACTGGAGATTGAACCCAGGGGTGTTCTATCTCTATACTAGATCCTCGGCCCTTTTTATTTTGAAACAGGATCTCACTAAGTTGCTGAGGCTGTTCTTGAACCTGTGATCCTCCTGTCTCAGCCTCCCAAGTACTAGGATTTCAGGCATGTGCCACCACACCTGGCTCCAAATATGATTTCGTAAGTGGTTTGAGAATGAGAAGGTTCTGGGTGGAGAATATGGGCCTGTGTCAGAAAACTGTATTAAACTCTGCTCTTGAGACAGGATTTTGTTTTTCACATGTAGAAGTTAAATTCATGTAGTGGTTTTATGGGACTCTGACCTCATCTAATGGAGCACTCAGGACAAAGATAGGATAGGCTCCCTGGTTGTGATTTATAGCAGCCCAGTTGTACCATCCCAGGAATGGGTCTGGGACCAATTGAGCCTAGCTCTGTGGAAAGAAAATAGAAGTTCAGCGATGATTTGCCTTGAGAATGAGCCTATACTGTAGCTTATGCTTTGTGTTTAACTTTCCCTGTCATCTGAGAAAATGCAGTCAAAACTGGCATTTCTGATCCCGAGTCAATCAAGACGACTGTGGAGATAGTGTTCAACCAGCTACATCAAAAGCGCACATCACCATTTCCAAGTCCCCAGTGTCACTATGAATGAGGATCGCTGAACTTTGCCATGGACACCCAATTCCCCCACCTGCACTGTGACCTGTAACTTTTTAATTTTGAGAGAAAGTTTCTTTCCTTGCCAGAAAGTGCTTTCTGTATGTGAAAGGATATGTAAAATAGCACCAGGTGAAGAACGACTTTTTCACCCAGTCTTGAAACCGTTACAAAGAGACAAATTTTGCTGCCTTTGCTTTGTGTGTGAATTTTTTTCTTTCTTTTTCTTTTTCTTTTCTTTCTTTCTTTCTTTTTTTTTTTTTTTTTTTTTTTTTTTTTTTTTTTTTTTTTTTTTTTTTTTTTTTTTTTTTTTTTTTTTTTTTTTTTTTTTTTTTTTTTTTTTTGCACACAGCTCTATTCATTGCCTGAAACAATGGAGCCAGTGTTGGCCAGCAAAGAATAGTGCTATTCATGCGCCCGCACCCTGCACAGTGCCTACACTTGTTAGTCTTGGCCATCCTGCCCTGCTGCCTGCTGGCAAGAAAGTTGGGTCTATGTTGTTGGATGGAGCAGGCGGATCAGAGAGCGAATGCGGGCAGCCAGATTCCCAGATAATCTCAGCTCCTTTAGAGAAGTCTTGTTGACATAAGCCTGTGCTTTGAGGGGTGTCTTGGAATTCCAAGAACATGGGCCAGGTGTGAGGGCAGGTGGTCCTGGTCCCATTGCAGCCCCTCCTAACAGCCTGCTACAATCAGATACAGCTTCATTTAGAGGTTCAATGCCTCGTGGTGCAGGAATCAGACACCTGACTTCAAATTCTGGCTCTGAACTGGCAGTAGGACTTTGAGTAAGTCTCTTACCCTCTGAGACTTAACTTTCCTTTCTCTGTAGAGAGTCTATCAGTGCCACCTCTCTCATGGGGTACTGTGAAATTCAATGACATAGCATTTTACTATGATTAACACGAATAAATGTTAGCTATTATCGTCAATAATGAAAGACCGATGTAGCGATTACTGTCACTAATAAAAGACCAGACTAGGGCATCCGTTCTCTTGGTAGAAAGTTGACCGCTATGAAATTGTGGGTGATGTCACTGTAGTGACGGGTGGAGGAGGGAGAAGTTCAGCTTCAGAGCTGAGCTGTGCTCATCACAGCAGGCTGGAGAGCATTTTATACAGGAAGAAGGTGTCTGCTGGCAGAGGCCACTCCATTTCTCTCAAGGACTGAAGAGAAGACTGATTTGTTTTCTTGTGGCATTATCCTGGGAGACGGTTCTGTAAATGTATGCTGTGGATGGTCTATCATCCTCCTCAGCATCTCTCCAACCTCGAGTGTAGCACAAAACCCGGACCCAATCCTGACCCTTAATGCTCTTTTTCTTTTCTTTTTTAAAGTGAGATGATTTTTTTTTTTTTTTTTAGTTCTGGGGATTGAACCCAGAGAACTTCTACCTCCAAACTACACCACCAGCCCTGTTTTATTTTTTTTATTATGAAACAGGGTCTCACTAAGTTGCTAAGAGTCTTGCTAAATTGCTGAGGTTGGCCTCGAACCTGTGATTCTCCCAGTCTTAGTCTTCTACGTACTGGGATTACAGGCATGCATCCCCATGCCTGACATGAGATGAAATCTTTTAACTCTCATTTGACTTATGTCGGGAAGCAAACTACAAAGACCAGGCAGAGAAAACTTGCAGAGACTGTTGTATATTCTGGGGTTACCAAGAGCAGGAAGCCCACTTATCCTCTGGAATCCCATCAGTGCAGAGCCCAGAAGACTGACAGAATCAAACCGTGTTAAGATTAGTACTGCAATTCCAAATCAAGTCTAAGATGAAGGTAGGGCTGGAAGGAGACCATCTTTCAAGTTCTTTCCAAACCAAGATGTTGTGGTCTTTGAAGTTTTCCTTGCAATAGATGTTGTTTAACTACCTTGTTACCTCTGTGAAGATGCCACCATGAAAGCTAACATGTTTGGCACCGATTTCCCTTGGCATGGTTTATATACTTGTACACTTGTTATAGTACCAGTGCCTTAGATCTTGCTAATGTACTATATGAAGTTTAAAGAGTACTAATCACAAGGGCCATTTTCTGGGTTATGTATATTATAGAGAAAAGATAATGTATTCTCGGTGATTTTAGACATTTTAACCAGTACTTCTGTGAACGGCAGACTTCACTTGGTGTAATCACATAATTAGAAGACATTATTGCTGTTCATAAATTGAATTAATTAAAATTTTAATTAAACTTCAAAAGATAATTTAATAAAAGTAGGATTGATTAGAATATTATCAATGAATTTGCAGATTCATTTAAGACATTTGTCTCTGTCACTTTTACATTTCATTGAAATCTGTTCAAAGTGATGGTAGATATGTCCACGGTAACATTTAAATAGTCACTACATTGTTTTGAGAGTCAAACAGTGTCTTAGGTGTGTCTTGATGTCTTTCATTGAGAAGTGAATTTTGTCAGTGGACTCTGTTGAACATTGTCCTGAAACAAGTTGACAGAAAAATGTGACTTGTTCGGTATTGATTCTGAAATCAAAATCTTGCTTATTTGGCCAAGCAAGGATTTCAGAACCACTGTAGATGGAGGTAAATGTATTGATGGCCTATTTAAATGTCAGTCACAGAGCTGACATGGAACAAGTCTACATTCTAGCAGAAGATGGAAAATAGGTCTAAATTTTATCAAAAATAAAAGTACTGAGCCAGGAAGAAGAGCGGGTTCATGCACTGAATCTGCTACTTACAAAACATGACTAATTGTTTTTACATTAGAACTGCTTTAACTCTAGCAGCAAAAAAAAAAAGCATAGTTTTCATAGTGTTCAATGATTTTCATTTCACCGATGGGAAGGCCATCAAGCAAGGAGGGGATACTGAAGGCCATGCATTCCTTCATTCATTTATTCATTTCACAAATGCAAAGTTTAGACCCTGTATTCAGGAGTCGGTTATACAATTATACAGTAGAGTGATACTGTTAGCAAACAAAACCCACACAGCCCTCAGGTAAATCCAGAATCCAGTCACTTCCCAACACCTCTGCAGTTACTGTTCAGATCTATCATTCTTTATTTGCCTAAACAATTGCATTAGCATCTCAATTTGCTACTCTGCTTATTTTAGTTAACTTTTTTTTTGTCACTGTGACCAAAATACCTGACAAGAACAACTAAGAGGAGGGAAGGTTTATTCGGCTCATGGCTTCAGAGGTACAGTTCATGGTTAGCTGGCTTCAAGGCAGAAACATCATGGTGGCAGGGTATGGCAGTGCAAGGATGAGCTCATGGTAACTGGAAGCAGAGAAAGAGAGAAAGAGAAAGGGACCAGGGACAGATATAGTCCCCATGGTCACACACCCCAGTGATCAACCTCTCAGCCAAGCCCACCTGCCTACAGTTACCACCCTGTAAATCCATTCAAATTATTAACCCATCAATGGATTTACCCACAGATGAGATTAGATCCTTGATTCAATTATTTCACTTCTGAACATTTTTGCATTGCTAACACATGAGCTTTTCTGGGGGACATTCTATATGCAAACCATAACACTCCTTCTACCTGTCTTAGCGCCACGAGAGGTAGTCCACTGAAATGGAAGCAGGATCATTGAAAACCTTCCGGGGCATCAAACTTCACTCATAATAGTACCCCAAGTCCTGCCAGCAGCCCGAAAGGACCTATGTTACGCTGTCTGGCTCCTCTCTGACCTCGTGGCCCATCCCTCTCCACTCACACATACCTCACCCCACACAAAGCCTGCTTTGCTGGAAGGTTTGTGCCCTTCCCCTAAATACAGTCCTGACTCACTCCCTCCTTTCACTCAGGCCTCAGGTCAAGTCCTCAGCGCTGAGAGGCCTTGTGGTCCACCTTACCTCATTCAGGCACTCTCCCTTATACCACTCTCAGGATTTTTTTTTCAGTAGCATTTATCACACTTGTGTGTATTATCTGCATTGTGTATCTGTTTTTTTGTGGCTTCCTTTTCTAGAATGCAAGCTCTGTGAGAGCAGCAGCTTTGTCTATTTTATGTATTGCTGCACCTGCAGGGCTCAATAAATGCATGCTAAATAAATGAAAGAATCATCCTGGTCTCACCCTTCTAATTTACCTGGAAAAAAAGTTATGCAACAATTTCAATGGAGAAGCAGAATTGTGGCCATATTAAAAATAACAGAAAACAGAAAAAAACTTGTTTCTTTTTTTTTTGGTATTATTGGAGATTGAACCCAGGACCTCAAGCATGCTAGACAAGTGCTTTACCACTGAGCTACACGCCAGCCCCAAACCAATTGGTTTCCTAGAGGAAATGCTACTTAGGTTGAGGCCTGACATATGAATGGAAGTAAGCTAAGAGAAGAGTTCCAAGAAGGACCAATCACATCTTTGTTCTTTTCATTTATTAATTTTATTTAATTCTAGTCATGTCTTCTTGTCCTTGTCATTTTAATTCTTGGGGGTGTGATGTCTGTTCTGACAATAAGGATGGGATAATCTTGAAGATGTTCTTGCTACAAAATGCCCAGGAAAGGTAAGCAATGTATTTATATCATTTATACTTGTACTTATGCATGCTTCTAAATACAGTCATACGTCACATTAGCCATGGGGATGCATTCTGAGAAATGCATTATTAGGCAATTTTGTCATTGTCCAAACATCCTAGAAAGTGCTTACATAAACCTAGATAGCACAGCCTACTGCACTAGGCTATTTGGTATAGCCTATTGCTTGTAGGCTACACACATATATAGCATGTTATTGTACTGAATACTGTAGAAAATTATAGCACAAATATGTATCTGTGTATCTAAACATAGAAAAGCTTAAGCAAAAATACAAGGTGACAGGAATTTTTCTGTTCCATTATAACTTCATGGGGCCATCATTATATGCATGGTCCATCACTGACGGAAATGTTGATATGCAGTATGACTGTGCACAGCTGAGTCTTTAAGGAAATAAGGATTATAAGAGAATCCTTAACCCAATCAAGAAGTACTAAAATGATGAACTTATATCGTGGGACAGTGAATAGCTGAAAATGAATACCCAACCCAAGATTATCGAACACATAAGCATAATACATGAGGAGTGTCACTTAGCTGGAATACAAAAATAAAAAGATTAGAATCCAAAAAACTTCAAGCAATAGATTATTAGATAGATATTATATAATAATGTGTTTAAATGATTAAAGGAAGAAATTAACATGTCAGAAAAGCATAAGACATATGAATAAGGGATAGGAAGCTTCGAAGATAACTAAATTGAATTTCTAAAATCAAAAAATAGTAAAAGGCGAAAGATTTATACGATCTGAAGAGAAAAAAACCACTCTGAGATTTCATCTAACCTCAATCAGAATGGCAATCATTAAGAAGTCAAACAACAATAAATCTTGGCAAGGATGTGGGGAAATTGGGACACTTCTACACTGTTGTTGGGAGTGTAAACTAGTTCAACCACTATGGAGATCAGTGTGGAGATTCTTCAGAAAACTGGGAATGGATCCACCATATGATCCGGCTATACCACTACTGGGTATCATTCCAAAGGGACTGAAACCAGAAAACTACAGTAATATATGCATATCCATGTTCATAGCAGCACAATTCACAATAGCCAAATTATGGAACCAACCTAGGTATCTGTCAACAGACGAATGGATCACAAAATTATGGGAAATACACACAATGGAATTCTAGTCAGCAATAAAGAAGAACAAAATAATATCATTTACAAGAAAATGAAAGGACCTGGAGAACATTATGTTAAGTGAGATCAGACAATCACAGAAAGAGAAGGGTCATATGTCTTCTCTAATATGCACAAGCTAGGGAGCAATGAGGATACAAAAGGGCCTCCAAAAATTAGTGGAGAAGCCTCAGTGAAGTCAGGGAACTGGTCTAAGGGAAGGGGAAGGGGAAGAATGAAGTTCATTAATGGAATTTCTACCATCAACCATTATTTACATATGAGAATATACCAATGCCAATCTCAGTACTCTGTATTGGGGGGAGGGGAAGCAGGGGGGCACCAAGTGCTGTGTGCATGTATGTTACTGTCAATTTGATTTCCATTGTGATGTGAAACTATAATGCACCAATAAAAGCACATTAAAAATAAAATAAAAATATAAATATTGAAATGTAATGAACAGTAGATAGTTGAACCAGGAAACTTGAATAGTTGAATAAAATGTTCCAAAAATATAATGCAGAGAGATGAAATCAGGGAATAGTTAAAAGTAGTTAAGACGCATTAGAAGAGAGATCTAATGAGAATGACTAAAGGGGAGAATAGATTGGGGGAGAGGTAGTATGGGAAGAGATTAAACCCAGAATATTTCAGATTTGGCGAAAGACATGAAACCTCAAGTTTAGGAAGCTCAAGCATGGTTAGGCAATATGTGGACACATCTTATAGAAATACCAAGACAACAGAAAATCTAAGAGTAATGAAAGAGAGAATACTACCTATAACAGAGCAACCATACTAACTGCAGCCCTCTCAGAAACAATAGGGGAAAACAAAAGGAAACGGAATAACATCCTCCAAGGGCTGAGGGAAGTAACTGCCAACCTTGGTTTTCATACCCAACTGCACTATCATTCATAAATAAGAGTGTATTAAAAAGATTATCAAGTAAAAACTAAGACTGAGTACTTACCAATATTAGAACCATCTTAGAAGCACAAAGTAGGGATATACTTCAGGAAGTAAAGATTTAAACTCCAAAGAAAGAAGTGAGATGAAAGGTCATGAGCAAAGAAACTGGTAAACATGTGGACTTACATCAACAATCAATGATTATATAAATCAGCCATGATAATAATTAGAATTTGATAGGATATAAAAATTTGGTGGAACTGAAATACTGGACAAAAGCATTTTAAGGTGGGGTGGGTGGTCAGAATTAAATTGTTCTAAGACATTTGCCATATTAGAGTAAGAATAGAAAGATCAATTAACTTTAGAACCCTTCAGTTCAGGAGGCATGTTAAAAATTTAAGAATAATAATTAGAATAATAGAAACAGGGTGTATATCTTCCAAGGCAGTAGAGAAAAAGCATGAGAATAAAGAAAATTCAGTCACTTCAAAGTAAATTAAAAGAGAATAAATAATAATCACAGAAAGAATATGGTAAAAAAGCAAAAAACAAGATGGAAAA
Source organism: Glis glis (assembly GCA_004027185.1). Taxonomy (NCBI): domain Eukaryota; kingdom Metazoa; phylum Chordata; class Mammalia; order Rodentia; family Gliridae; genus Glis; species Glis glis. Next base: position 8,220 of record PVJS01022352.1, read on the forward strand.
AGCTGAAATACACGTGCAATTATAATAAAAATAAACTGAGTAAAATAATACAGCAGTGGCAGCAAAAATATACTTCATCTGAAAAACAAGGGGGAAGGCTATATTAAACAGACAACTAATGTGTAGATTGGAAGGTTCCTAACAGCTATAACATCTGTGATTATATGTATTTCTGCATATGCATATCTGTATTTACATATCTGATAGAAATATTTATTTATTTATATTTCATATGAATTAAGAAGGCACTAGATTCTACTTTTCCCCCATGTGAATTATATGTTATAAGTTTATGGGTCTATAGAAAGACAAACTAGCCCAGTAGTAACGTGGGACAGCCATGGGAAGAGGGTGCTCAATGTACAAATCCAGGGTTTGAGTTCATGTTCAGGGATACCATATATTAGGGATACAGGTTTTAAGAACTGGAAGTATAGGGAAATGAATCAAGATGAAAACCATATAATAAATAACTGAACAAGAAGACAGAGAAGTTCCTATATAGATAGAAGAGGCAGGAGTTTCAACTTCAGAAGAGCCCTGGGTAGGAAAACCTGTAAACGATGTCCTAAACCTCTGTTTCCAATCTGGAGACATCTTGGACACACTTTGAAATCTGCTCCCCCCAGGTTTGTTTTTCCTCTCCTGTGCACCTCACGAAGAAGACGGAGAGTGAGGTCCTGTCATTTTGATGCCTCTCTCTACTCAAATGGCAGAAACCAACCAGGTGAGTTGTCATAACTTAGATGAGGCTGGGATAAAAATACACCTTGGAGAGCTTGCTTCCCGATGACAGACTGAGAGGAGCTCTTTGTGATTTGAGTGATTTGGAGCTTAAATTCATGCTGGCCCATATGAATGTCTTGGGATACTGGATTAGGAAAGAGATCATACCAGGAGTGTAAAGTCTTTTGCAGTCTTTCCCCAGAATTGTCTCTGATGGATGGGTGGGTGACTCTGTCCAGCATCCTGTTTTAAAACTAAGTGAAAACAAGCAGTTGACTCTTCTATTTAGTGTTCACTTCTAGATATATCTATAAAAGCAGCTCAACCATTGCAGACCTAAGTATCTTGATTACATCATCTAAGAATGCAGCCATTCCATGCTTTGATTTATTCTTTTTGTTTTTCATAGAATACAAAAACAAAAACAAAACAAAAGCCCCAAACCCTCTTCCTTGGCAATTTCAAAACTAACCATTTTAAAGCCCTTAATCCTAAATCTGAGCTCTTGATCTTCAATTGGAGAAAATCGTATGAACTTGTTTGTAGGACGGGTCTTTCAACCTGTCTTCTCCCAACTTGCTTCAAAGAAGGGTTTTAGCAGGCAATTAAGGCACGATATAGAGCTAACCTGTAGCTGAAATGCAAAGCTGTCGCTTACCCTGGCCACGAATGGCATCACACTAAAGTGTGCATGTGCTTTGCCAAGGATGCTTGTGATTGTTACTTAAGTAGAAGGATAGACAGATTCTCTCCTTGCTCCTGGATGAGGCTTTCAAGGGACTGGGGAACAGAGTTATCTTTAAACTGCATCTTTCATGTTCTCTAGAATACCTTCATGTTCTGTAGTATTACCTTGGATATTAACACTTCTAGTCATAGAACTCTTTCAGAAGTTTCCAGACCCATTGGATTTTTGAGGGAATCAGGGCAATGAGAAGGGCCAAATGAGGGATAAGCACTTTGAGTTAGTTTTGGGGGGCTTGCTTTAGGATGTAGGACTTAAATGAGAGAAACAGTCAACTCCAAGCCGACCAAAAATTCATTTTTTCTGTGTTCCATCTGCTTCCACCTTATCTATCTTTATTCTGAGATAGCTGTTAGAATTACTATTTTTACAAATGAACCTAATCATGTCATTTTTAAAATTTTTTCATTGACTTCTTTCAAACTCTGCACTCTATAATGTTGAGATAAACTGGCCATGCCTGTTGTCTGGCTTTATCCTATAGCAATATTCTTGCCTTCTACCCTTTAATACACCTTCGGAACTCCAAACACATGTAGCTCCTCTATATCTTAGGTCTTTGCCCGGGGTATGTCCTCTGCCTAAACTATACAGCACTGTCCCCCGTTTTTCTTTGTCACTACCCGTCCTGGGACATTTTCTTCACATTTCTCCAATGCATACTTGTTTGCTTGCTTGCTTACTTATTTCCCATCTCCTCCATAGACTGTGAGCTTCACAAAGACAGAGACCATTGCTCATCATGCTCACCCAGTGGCTGCACTGTGCTCAACAAATAGTGAGCACTCCATGAAAATTTGTCGGTTGCACAAATTAATGAGCTATGGTCAAGAACATTGATGCCCACAATTGGACCAAGCTGTTTCAATACAAGAGTCAAATACATTTGAACCTTCCAAATTTTTCACAAACAAGCAAATGTTAAGAAGCAAATTGCTTTTGCCAGATGTGATGGCACTCACCTATAATCCCAGTATTTGGGAGGCTGAGACAGGATGATTGCAAGTTTAAGACCAGCCTCAGCAACTTAGCGAGACTGTCAGCAACCTAACAAGACCCTGTTTCTAAGTAAGTAAGTAAGTAAGTAAGTAAGTAAGTAAGTAAGTAAGTAAGCAAGTAAGTAAATAAATGGCTGAGGGTGTAGCTCAGAGGTAGAGCACCCCTGGGTTCAATTCCCAGGACCATCCACACACAAAAAATTGCTTCCTATTTTAAGTTTTATTGACTTTTTCATAAACCACTGCTACTTGCTAATAGTTATCTATTGTTTGATGATACTTTAATAAATTTAATATTTTTTATTCTAGGAGTAATAAATGAATATTTCATGGCATACCACAAAAACACTGTGACTTCTTGGTGTCCCTCCACCTGAAGAATTTTGAGGACCACTGGCCCATACTACTCACCTGACAACCCACCACATTATGCCTTACAGGAGCTCCTTAAGTGTTTTAACTAAATGAATCAAGCCAACTTGATAGTAAGCATCTTGAAGCGAAAAGTCACCACTAGCATTTCTTTCTGCCCTCTGACTTCTCCATTGTCCAGCCCAGGACCTTGTGCCTAGAAGGTGATTCATGAGTAAGTGTTTATTGATTATTTCTCCTTTCCATTAGAGCATTGAGACTTGGCCAGGAAGGCATGGTGAAATATCACCCTCTGGTTTTTTTGTTGTTGTTGTTGGGGGGAGGGGCTATGAACTTCATAAAACAGAATTAAGCACCTTATTTTTATTTATTTCTATGCTTCTTCTCAACAGTGTTAAGAGGTGAATCAGGCATTAGCATTTCACAGAGCAGTCCTCCAGGGAGTGAAGCTATGCCTGGAGGTGGTCAGGTGAACATTGACTGGTAGGGACCTGCTGCATCGCCTTCGATGCAGACTTTTAATTATGGAAGTTTCCAAATATGCATAAAAATAGAAAGGCTAGTTTAATAGACACCCACGCATCTAACACCTAACTTCAACAGTTGGCATCTGCTGTTCTTATTTTATCTATTTACCTACCATTGCTTTTTAATTGTTTTTTTATTTTTTCTTGTTTATTTATTTATTTTGAGGGAATTTTTTTCCTCTTTTTTTGTGGTACTGGGGATTGAACTCAGGGGCATTCTACCTCTGAGCTCCACCCCCAGCCCAACTTTTTATTCTTTTATTTTGAAACAGGGTCTCACTAAGTTGCAGAGGGCCTCACTAAGTAGCTGAGGCTGGCCTCGAGCCTGCGATCCTCCTGTCTCAGCCTCCCAAGTACTGGGATTACAAGCGTGCACCACCACGCCTGGCTATTTTGAGGGAATTTTAAAGTGAATTCAAGATATAATATCATGTCGCACATACACATTTCTGTATTCATATCTAACCTTCTAAACAAAATTGCGATATCATTATCAGACCCCTCACAACCCAACAATTTCCAGTTTCATCAGTTTGTGTTTAATTTCTTCTGAGTGTCTTAAACATGCCTTTTTAAGAGTTAGAGTCTTCAATTCGGAATCTAAACAGTATTCTGCAAATATTGCATATGGTTAATACACTCTCATACCTCTTTTGATATATAACTGTTTCCTTTTCTTTGGTGTATTTATTTAGAAATTTGAGAAATGGGTTTACTGTCTTATAGAACTGCTGGGTTTTCCTGATTGTATCTTTTTGCTGTCATTAAAATGTTCCCTCATCCTCCATAAACCAGTAGCTGGAGCTAGAGACTTGATCGGGTTAAGAGTCAGGCTGGTGGGGAGAGGTAGAAATTCTTCAGAGGTGGAACTGCCACTTATCCCAGTCATATCAGATAATGTAAATGTATTTATTGCCTTTTTCTTCATATTGAGATGATCAGTGATTTAGTGCTGTGGTAGGTTGAAAAATGTTCCCCAAGCCAGGCCTGGTTGCACACACTTAAATCCCAGGACTTGGGAAGCTGAGACAGGAGGATTATAGGTTCAAGGTCAGCCTCAGCAATTTAGCGGGACTCTCAGCAACTTAGGGACACCCTGTTTCCAAATAAAAAATAAAAAGGCCTGGGGCTATAGCTTGGATAGAATGCTCCTGGGTTCAATCCCCAGTACCAAAAAAAAAATAAGTTCTCCAAACCAAAAGATATCCATATCCGTAAAGTACCTACAAATATTATTTTATATGAAAAAGAGTGTAGGATTTTATAGATGTGACTAGATTGTGGATGGGAGTTATCCTGAATTATCTAGTTTGGACCCAGCTCTTATCATGCATGTCCTTATAAGAAGAGGCAGATGAGGACAATGTGACGTGGCCACAGAGATAAGAGTGAGGCAGCCACAGGCCAAGGGATGCTAACAGCCACCAGAAAATGAAGAAGGAAAGAGACAGATTTGCCTCAGGAGCATTTTCCAATACTTTGATTTCTACCCAGTAAAACTGATTTTGGACTTATGTCCCCTAGAACAATGAAAAATAAGTTTAAAAAATTATTTAAAGCCTTCAGGTTTATGTTTACTTGTAACGGCAGCCATTAGAAACCAACACAAGTATGGTCTGCCTGATCCGTCCCTTCAAAGTTCCCCATTGTTCAGTGGTATGCACCTGTCATCCCAATACTTGGGTGGCTGAGACAGGAGGATCCTATGTTTGAGGCCAGCCTTGGCAACTTAGACCCTGATTCAATGTAAAATATAAAAAGGGCTGGGGTTGTAGCTCAGAGGTAGAATACCCCTGTATCCAATTTCCAGTACTGAAAAAATAAAAAAATAAAAAGTTCCCCATTAACTTTTTTCAATAATAATTTTAGTGTTCCTTGACTACTCTTGCATAGATTTATTATTAAGGCATGGAAAAAGGAGATTCTCTAATTCTTTCATTTTTTCTGCATTTATTACATATGATTCTTCTACATAAAGAATAATTGTTTCATCAACTAATTGATTCGCCTGCGTTCTAGTCCAAGTAAGGAAAGATAAAAGTGATGCTTGAAATTTTCCTTTCCTTTATGCATTTTCAGAATAATGAATTGATTTCTGAGCAACCTCCAATGAGGCTTTTTGCTTATTTATTTTTGAAATATTATTATGAACTCATCGGTTTTTATGTACTTGTGAAGTTTCCATTCATTATGGGTATTATTATTATTAATGCTTAAGCTGTACCATCTTTAGGCCTCAGGAGCCCCTCCAAGCTTGATCTACTTTTTTGTTTTTTTGTGGTACTGGGGATTGAGCCCAGGGGCGTTCTACCTCCGAGTTACACCCCCGGGCCTATTTTTTATACTTTATTTTATTATAATTTTTTTTGGTGGTACCGGGGCATTGTACCTCTGAGCTACACCCCCAGCCCTAGTTTTTTTATTCTTTATTTTGAAACAGGGTATCACTAGGGTGCGGAGGCCTCACTAAGTAGCTGAGGCTGGCCGCGAACCCGGATCCTCCGGTCTTCGCCTCCCAAGTACTGGGATTACAAGCATGCGCCACCACGCCCGGCTTGATCTACTTTTTAAAAGCCAAATAATTCTGGAAACTGAGTTTTAAGTCCAGATTTGACAATCAACAACCATTGATAAGAAGCGCTGATCTCCACCCTGGTTCCCTTTGTGTGAGTCACACACATATGAACTAGAAAAAAAAAAAGAAGCAAAGCATTGGTAAGAATAAATGACAAGGAGAACACTTAATAAATCTAATATCTCCCCATCTCCTAATATAGTCACTGTGAGGTCTGACTGTGAAGTCTGGCCATGAGGTCATGCCGGAGGAGGACCGAGAACAAAGAAACAAAGAAAGAGAAACGCCCCCTGACCATTGTTGGGCCCAAGATGACCTGATCACTAGCACACCAAACAGCGGCTTACATGACTACTCCTGTACACACACCCCTTCCTTGCCCCATAAGAAGCCGGTAGCCTGTAAGGAGGTGGCCTTTCTGACTCTCGTGGGCTCTCTCCCTGGTCAGATGTCTCCTTCCAGGTTTTAGTCCTAAATAAAGCCTGTTCCCTGCTGTCGGGCCATACTTTCTTTGCCCCCATATACCCCAACAGTCACTCTCAACCTTAATTTCATAGTAAAATCACCTGAGGAGGTTTTAAAAAATACTCCAGCCTGGTCCCCACCCTAGAGGTTTTAATTCACTTCTTTGAGATGGGCATTGATAGGGTTCAAAAGCTCCCCACGTGACTCTAATGTATAGCCAGGATGGAGAGCCACTGTCTAATGCATCTACCATCTTTCAGAGTTAATGTTAAAAAACAAAAACAGCCTGATCTCTGCAAGAAGAATCTCTGGCATTAACCACAGATGGAGCAAGACTGAAAGGCTGCCCCATCCTGAACGTGCTGGCTTGCCTCTACATTCAAGGAAGATCGTCATTACCTGAACTGAGTTTAGAAAGCCAAACTACCATTGTACCCTAATGCTAAAGCTGGTGCTTGCTCTAAGTCCATATTCAGGCTTTCCCTCTTGGCTTTGCCTTCCTTCCCCAGGCCTCACTTACCACCTTAGGACATTTATCTGCAAGGAACCTCCTTCAGCAGATGGTATGCAGGGGCCATGTCTCATTCGCCATCGTAGTCTTATCTTCCCATACTACATGCAATAGAGATTTAAACATAATTGACACTTAGTAAAATTTTCTTTTGTGTAAGAAACTTAGCAGTATAATTCTGTTTTCATCACCCTCCCCCCAAAAATACTGTTGGAGTCTATTGAACAAATGATGAATTTTAAAACTCTCATATTCCTTATCAACATAAGATATACACACATACATACATATATATACATGTGTGTCTATATATACTCATTATATACTTATTTTGCTTTTGCTTCAATTTTGGAGTAAAGGACTCTGGGTAAAATATTTCAAATTTTAAAAAGACATGTAAGATTCAATATGCATCTCAAGTTTAAAAAAAGTTTCTCTTTTTGCATATATCTAGTGATGATAAAGGTAAACAGGTGTTTGAAAACATACTGTTATGAAGTACCAACCTGGCAGAAAACCTGTAGAATTTATAATGAGAACATAATCCAATTGAATTTGTAATTAGCACTTTTGAAATGTGCTCATTATTATTGTTATTATTAGCTACAAAACTATGCAGCTTTGGCTCGCACCCATTAGAATTTTAGGGTGTGAATCTGGCCAAAAGCAGTCAGTATAGAACCCAATAAAATAAATGTTGCAGGTTTTATGGAAATAATTCTAACTTAAATATCCTAGCAAGCCTATCAATTAGGTGGAAATTATTTACTGTTCTGAGTGCAGAGAATTTTTCACTTTTGAAGATGTAGTTCTTTTCCCCCTTATTTATTTTTGTTTTTATTGTATTATTAGTATTATTTTTACTTCAGAACTGGGTAGTAAACCTAGGAGCATTCTACTTCCAAGCTACACCCTTTTTATTTATTTTTTTGCTTTGAAACAGGGTCTTGCTAGGTCACTGAGAGGCTCACTAAGTGGCTGAGACTGGTCTCAAACAAGCAAAGGCAAGAAGTGAGCTGAGCCTTGAAGTGTGTGTATACTCTGGATTAGTGGGAAGATAGAGGGAGCTACTAAGAACAATGAAGCTCTCTGTGTGTACCAGGAAGACATCACCAGGCCAGAAAGGAGGATGCAGAGCTGAGAGACACACCCACTTTCCCCAATGAGCACTCTGAGATAGTGGTATCTCATCATTACTCCACAGTACCATGACAAATAGATTTTCATTTTCCTTAGTGAAAATCTGAGTTTGAGCAAATTGGCTCTTGATGGTTAGCTGATACGGCCACTGTAGCCTTTTAAGAGGCAGTTGGAGACAGTGGCAAGAGGAATCAAGCTTAGAACCTTGGCTTTACCACCTGCTGGACATGAGGCTTAGCCTCTCTGAGCTTTAGTTCCCTCTTCTGTGCCATAGGGTTAATACATTCTCCCTAGGTTATTTCTAACTTGTAAATAAGCTCACAAATATAAAACAAAAACCTTTGTGGTAGAACATCTACAGGTAAACCAATGCATCTCATGGTCCTTCTTGCCCTCCTTTGACCGAAATGGAAACAATTATTGGATTGGAGAAGAGAAGCAGGGGTTAGGGGTGTAACTCAGTGATAGAGCATATATTTAGCATATGCAAGGTCCTGGATTCAACCCTCAGCATAAAATAAATCAGTGAGAGAGAGAGAGTGGGGTAGGGAGGCCAGGAAAGAGGGAGGGAGGAATGAAGGAAGGAAGGAAGGGAAGAAGGAAGGAGAAGAAGAGGAGGAAGAGGAGGAAGATGAATGAGAAGAAGGAGGAGGAGGAAGAGGAGGAGGAGGACAACAATGAGAGAAAGGAAAAGAAGCAATAGTGATTAGGAGAGAAAGCTGTGAATTCAGAAGATGCAGGCTGGATCCCAGCCCTCCCACGACATATCGTATAACGTTAGCCACTTAACATTAATAACCTCACAGAAGTTCAATTCCCTCCTAGTCATAATCTGGAATAATGATACCACACACCCATGAGATTATCCTTAAGATTTAAGGAGGCAATGCAAGCCAAGTGCTCAGCAGAGTGTTTGGAACATAGTGAGCCCCCAGGAACCGTGAGCACTTACTAGGGAGGGAAAGAATGCTGGCGCCAGCTGAGGATCTGGAGCTGGTGTCGTGCCTCTGTCAGAAGGAAGTTGCATGGTGGACACCCAGGGCAGGTCAGCTCCTCCACCTCTGCCTCCTCAGCTTCTTTCAAGGAGCCCACTCTCACACCTCTGTTAATAGCTCTGTGGTCTTCTTTCCAGAAGAGTAATCAATTCTATTCTTGAATTGACTTTAGAAATGCTGCCTAGAGTACATAATGGCTGACCTGGGAATACCCCTTATGGTAAAATGAATACTTGCAAAGGATCCAGGCCTGCCTCCAAACCAATACTTTAATTTTCTTTCTAGTACCCAGATATGTGAAAAATGAAAATGGTCAGGAGTCAAAAGACAACCTTCTCATCTCTAGTGTGCACTCTTTCCACCCACCCTCAAGTGCCTCCTACAATCCCAATCCTCATTTCAATGGTATCCAAAACCTTAAATGGAAAAAAAAAATAATCCAACCCAGAGGTAACATTTTATAGCTGATTTACACGTCCTTTAAAAGCACCACATTCAGCTATGACATTGTTCCTTGTACACCATAAAAAAATAAAGGCATGGAGAAGCCTTTGGGGTCTAGGTTCTGCTGAAGCACTTCCTACCATATTTTTTGCTTCTCATTTTACCTCTTATGACTTTACATGAAGCAGCAGCTCTCGGGACGACTGCACACCCACTGTAAAACTCTATTATTGATCATGTACTTACATGGTTGGCAGCGTTTTATGTAAGAGGAATAAATGATATAGTTGTTTCTATCCATTAAACTATACTGTTATCAAGGGATTGAAAAACTGCCCTGAACATGGCAATTATTTTTGGAGGTTCTGTAATGCTTAAATATAATTGCCTAGTAATCTTATATTTACTGTGCAGGCAAAGCAGAGCTAGCTTCATGTTGGCACCTTATAAAATCTAAGGACATTTAGCATGTTTAATTCTCTGCTGTCTCTCTTCTTTTCCTGCATTTCTATTTCCCTCATGCTTCATTCCCAGGAATTGGAGGATGTAGCTTCTAGAGATTTCCCAGTTGACTCCTCCTTGGAGATCAGTAACTTCCTACTTAGTGTGATACGGGGGCTTCCCAGGCTCTGGTGGTGGGGGGAGGGGAGCTGGGGTCTCTGAGGCACCAATGATTTTGCATGATTAGTGGAGCTCTGAGTTGAGAAATGTGCCCGGTGAGCCAGCACTCTAGCCTCTAGGATACTTAATGATGGTCAAGGGGGACTGTTCCTTCCTCAGCGGCAGCTGCCTTTGTCCATGTGTGCACATGTAGGCACTCACACACACACACACACACACAAGCACACACCACCCTCACACACCGTCCAGATGTGAATTCTCTTTGGAAGCTCATTTGCTTCCTCTTCCTTCCACCCCTTTGTGGGCCCCAACACTGGTGAATTCAAACCACGCCCTTTCCATCTTCAGCTCCCCTTTCTGACCTTATTTTAATTTTTTAAGTCATTGGTTGAAAACTTTAAAGACAAACTATCACAAAATGATCCAAATAAAATAACTGGGCGCTTGCTAAAGAGGAGGCCAGAAGCCGCGTTTGCTTTTTATCGAAGTATCATAGAGGCTGAGATCTTCAAATGTTTTTCTGTTTCTCTTTGTAGGTGCCAGGAATTTGCACACGAGATTTTCTATGTGCTTCTATTATTGAGTTGCAGAGGGAAATTTCTAAACTACTGATGTTCGTTTTAACATTGCAATGGAGACTCCGAAGGCTTGATTCTTTCTTATTATAGAACTTGACTTCTGCAACCTGTGAAGAAGAAAAGAAAGGGAGTCATGTTGTGTTCTATTCCTATCGTCGAGGTGCACAGGGGAGCCCAGAAGTTTCAGTTTGCTTTAGGAGAAAGCTTGTTCAGGCCTCAGTGCACTTTAGAGCTTCCTAAGGGTACAGTCTTGTGCTTGCTTCGCCTCCTCTGAGATTCGAGGTGTTCTGCCTGGCTGGTGTTCAGCCCCGGGAGACTGGCTGCTTCTGCTGGCCCCCGTTACTAGCCTAATCTTCCTTCTCCTTCCTGCTTCTCCTTCTCCCACTTGGTAGAAAGCAGCTTTGGAATTTGCCTCATCTATTCCTCACATGCTGTTGGAGGAGCAGGTCAGGGTCACCAATAAGAACACGAACCCTGGAGCCAGCAGCTTGGGTTCATACCCTGGTGCTTCTCCTTTTTTTTTTTTTTTTTTTTTTTTTTTGCAGTACCGGGGATTGAACCCAGGGGCGTTCTACCTCCGCGCTACCTCCGCGCTACACCCCCGGCCCTATTTTTTTATACTTTATTTTGAAACCCGGTCTCACGAAGTTGCGGAGGGCCTCACTAAGTAGAGAGAGAGAGAGAGACAGGGAGAGAGAGAGAGAGACAGAGAGAGAGCTGCGGCTGGCCGCGAACCCAGATCCTCTGGTCTCCGCCTCCCAAAGTACTGGGATTACAAGCGTGTGCCACCACGCCCAGCTTGGTGCTTCTCTTTACTGAATGTTTGGCTGTGGACAGCTCCCTTACCCTCTCTGTATCTTAGTTTTCCCATCTGAATATTGGGGATAGATGTTGGTAGGAACGATCTCCAAGGACTATTTCTTGCATGAGTTTGTTGAATTAACACGTGTGATAGACTCAGGGGAGGGCTTGCTCCCACTGGTTCCTGAAGTCTGTTTTAGACTAATTTTGACTCTCCAGGTCTTCATGCATCTAATTCCCACTTGGAAATCCCTTTTGATCTTGCTGACTGCCTCTATTCATAGGCCTCATCTTCACTACCCCCAAACGGTCATTTGATTGATTGTGTCATATGCTGACAAGCTGTGAGGCCTTCTCCTGTAGAGTCAGGGGACCGAGGGGGTCATCAAGGCTTGACTCTTTCAAATTATTAATTGTCTCACCTGAAAGTAGGTTGGATTTTCAAAGTTTTCATTCCTAGCTACTCTTTTCATTTTTCTCCTTTATAAAAACCCTATTCTTAGGCTGGGCATGCTAGTGCACGCCTGTTATCTCAGTACTTGGGAGGCTGAGACAGCTCCCTTACAGTATTGCAGGTTCAAGGCCAGCCTCAGCAACTTAGTGAGACCCTTGGCAATTTAGCAAGACCCTGTTTCAAAATTTTAAAAAATGTAAAAAAGGGTTGGAGTGTAATTCAGAGGTAGAATGCCTCTAGGTTCAATCCATAGTACAAAAAAAAAAACACCCAAAACAAAAACAAAACCCTACTATCTAAGAGTTTTCTTACCATTACAGAGGGGTAGACCCCCAAAACACATACTTCCTCTCAGGTCCTACTCTAGACTTTCAGAGAGTCTGTGGGCATTTTTTGGGATAATTCACCCACCTCAGCAGAGATCATCCTCAGGGGACCGAGAAGAAGGAGAGGACAGGAAAGCTCCCTTATTTCCTCTTCTTCTTTCCAGTTCTGTGTTTACTATTTCCAAGACAGAATGAAGGTCTGCTGAGGTCCCAGTTGGTGGGATACTGCATATAAAGCCTTTAAACCCATTATGATTAAGGTCATTTTTATGATCCGTTTAATTTGTCTCATCCTGTTTAATGGGGGTAAAAAGGCCATTTTAAAGGGGTGAAGGATGAAGCAGGAGGCATTCTACCTCTGAGTTACATCCCCTGCCTCAGCCTCGAGGCCAGCCTCATCAACTTAGTGAGACCCTCAGCAACTTAGCGAGACCTTGTATCAAAACAAAAAGTAAAAAAGGGCTGGGGTGTAGCTCAGAGGTAGAGAAGAATAGAGGATGTGGGAGAGGGGGGTAACTCTACATTTGGCCCAGGGGTCAGGACTGGAAAATTCTCAAATTCGACACTGTATTATGACTTAGACCGTCTGTTATTTTTCCAATCTCAGAGGAAACCTTGAGGGATCTCATTCCTGCAATTGTATTAAATTATCTGCCAATATTGTCCCTTCCACTCAGAATACTTTCATTGAAACATTTGGCCTGGGCTGCAGCAACAGCAAATCTCTTTAAAGCCATTGTTGCTGTGGACGTTTGCTTTACCTTTTGGGTCCACAACAAAATAACTTAATAAATGGAGGGTGAGTAGAATTGTTACCATAGCAATCCCCATAGTAACGTTAAAATGCCACGCGCGCTCCTCCTGCATGCCCGGGGTTCCAGGAGCTTCCTCCTAGCCCTCCCCCCATTGCAGGTTCGGCTTCCCAGGTTGAGCTCCGATGGCTTAAGATTTTATTACATTAAATCCATTTTATTTCCATCCCAAAGAGTTAATCGACTCACAACATACCAAGAATTCTTATCCACCTATAGCCTTTGCAGAAAAGTCAGAAGTGAATTTTCTACGAGCTTGGCAGCATGTTCGAACCGTTTGCGTTTGAGTTGTTCTTCCAATTTTAGGTCTGTCCTCAAAAACAACAACTATCGTCCCCAGTCAAGGCATGAATTGCTCTTTGTTGATTTCCATAGTCTTACATAACGCACGTGGGGGCAGGACGAGGAGATGAGGCATCTCCAGAATGCACTATTGTGGGAACACACATGTTTTCAATCTCCTATTTTCCAGAAGATAGCCAGAAGGGATCCCCAAGGGGTCACTTGGAGAAGCCTTTTACCACCTGGTAGGGTTATAAATCCATTCTCTGATTAAGATTGCTGTTATTAGGTTGAATGAATGACTCGGAGGCTATAGAAAAATTAAATGGGAGGCAGAAGCTGATTCTGAGCATCATGTCATATCTTTATATAATAGGTATTCATGCATACATGTAAATATGTATATCACTGTTTGTGCATATTTAGCATAAATTTATAAACCAGATGCTGAATATCAAATAGCAGATCTGCGTATCCGGTTCCGTCGCTCGTTGTATCTTGAATATTAATACTGACACCCTAAAGGCAGAAACCACAATTGGAAAGCAGTTGTGTTAAATTCAGAACCGGTGGGGGCTGTAAAGTTCCGCAGCCTCGAGGACTCAGGCCAGCCTATTTCACAAGAAGAAGGCTTCACTAGGTGAAGGGGAAGATGCTGGGAGAATTAGACGCAAGTCATAAACAAGCAGTTCATAAAAGAAGCAACGAGATTACGAATAAACCGAGGGAAAATGCTCAATCTCACTATTAGTTAAGACATACAAATGAAACAAGCATGGCAGGATGTGGAGGGGGGCTTCCACGGCCGCTCTGGAGTCAGTGCTCGGCCCACAGCCAAAAACAACAGGTGCTAAGTACTGGTCATGTGACCGAGCAGCCAGACCCCAAGCCTGCATCGCCATTATGTAAGCAGAGGGCTGGGAAGGGGCTGGAGGGGCCTGGAATGGAGTTGTGGGGCGGGGGGGGGGGAGCAGTGTGCAGTGTAATAATCGTTAGAGGTTACTTCCATCTCTCCCAATGGCCAAGGAGGGGTTGCCATCTCTCCTCCAACTCTACTCAACTGCAGTAGCAGAGGAGTTCACAGAGAATTGCCCACTGAGATGTTGAGACTGAAGGTGCTAATGGTAGGCAGACTGTTGTCCCCCACCCTGCCACACCTCTGCTTCCAGAGAAGATGGGCTTTATCATCTGCTCATCTGCCATCTAATGAGGGAAGAGAATGACAAGGGACTCACAAACTGAGGTGGCCAAGGAGTAGCCTGCACATCCACCAACTGCTATCCCCAAGGACCTACAGGATTCTGGTGGATCAAAAGGATGCCAGACACTGTACCTGGCATTGAAATGCTCAAAAAACCTGCAATGGTCCCAGGCATGGTGGCACATGCCTGTAATCCCAGTACTTGGGAGGCCGAGACAGGAGGATTGAAGGTTCGAAGCCAGCCTCAGCAACTTAGCGAGGTCCTCAGCAACCTAGTGAGACCCTGCTTCAAAATAAAAAATAAAATAAGGCTGGGAGTGAAGCTTAGAGGCAAAATATCCCTGGGTTCAATCCCCAGTAACTCCCCCCCCCAAAAAAAAGAAAAGAAAGAAAAAATTCCTAAATAACTTAGGCATGTCCCTATGGAAAATGTATCTAAACATTAAAATTATACCTCAAAGACCCTTTAATGGTGTTGCACAATGCTAAGAAAATAGGATAAAATTTTTTATACCTGAGAAATAGAAGAGAAAACACATCCAATAGCAGAAAACATTGATGTATAGGTGGAGATCCAAAAAAACAAATGGAAAAGGTATTTCAATGATAGAAGAATTCAGTAAAATAGTATGTAGGAAAAAATAAACTCCATATATACCAACTAGGAGTAGTTAGATGTATGGACAATATACTTAAGGTAGTAATAATGATAACAAACCTAGGCATAAAAATAAACAAAAAGTGTGCAAAACCTATAGGAAGAATGCTAAAACATTTCTGAAATATGCAAAAAACAACAAAGACTTGAAGAAATGGAAAATCATCCAGTTTCTTGGACAGATAGCTCTCAATTCGTTATTTTATAAATTTAATATCATTAAAATATCAGTTAGAAGGAAAAATAAGCTAGAATTGTTAGGAAATCCTTGCAAAAGTAAAGCAATAAAGTTAGGGGGTGGTGGTGGCAAGCTCTACAAGATATTAAAACATAGTGTAAAACCTTTCTAATGCATATAGAATGGGGAAGACACATGAATAGATAGGTCAATGGATAGAAACTCTGTAAATAAACTCAATTGCATATGGAAATATAATACACAATAAAGGTGGCATTTCAAAACGCTGGTGAAAAGATGGACTTTTAAATAAGTGGTGTTGGGATAAGTAGATAGCCATATGGAAAAAGATAAAATTGGATTCACTTCTCACATTGTAAGCCAGGATAAATTCCAAAAGACTTGAAGATCTAAATGTGAAATAAATGAAAGCATACATGTTTGAAGAGAAGACATGGATATTTTCCTCTGGTAGCAGAGAAGAGGAAAAGTAGCTCAAGTACTTATCAAAATCCAGAAGCATTCAAGAAAAAGTCAAATTTGACAACATTTAAAAAATGTTTTCAAAGAGAAAAATACTCTAAGCAATGTAAAGAAAAAATGACAAATGGGAAAAATTGAAATTTTTACCACAAAGGGTTAACATGTCTAATATATAAAGAGCTTCTAAAAATTAGAGAAGAAGAAAAGACTGCGACTCTGTAGATAAATGGGCCAGGGGAATGAACAGACTGTTTCTTAAAAAAGAAAAGCAAGTGGCTCGTCACTATATATGTTCAGCCTTGGTTCTTAATAAAAAGGAAAGCAAAGGGTAATATCCTGAGGTACCGTTTCTCACATTTTGAATTGGTGCCAATCCAAAAGTTGGGGAACAAACTCACATGGAAAGTTTGTGAGAGGGCAGACCCTCGAATACACTGCCGGTGGGAAGAAAAATGATGCTACATTTGTGAAAGTGAACCTGGCCATCTCTAGCACACTTGTATTTACTTCCATCTAGGACTCTATCATAAGGATACATTGGCAAATATAACATGATAAATGTCATCTAGATGCATTATGAATTCACTGCATCCCAATTATAATAGTAAATTATATATAAATAGAAAAAACCCGAAATATCCATCAAGACCAAGCTAAATAAACAATTGGTAAAGCCATACTATGAAGTAGTATACAGCCGTAAAGAGGACTGAGGAAACTCTATAAGCTGCTTTGGAAGAATATCAAGGAAAAAGGCTAGTGTTTATGATATGCAATCATTTGCCAAGGAAGGGGGAAATGATAATATATGAACATAATTGTAATAATTATATTCAATAAAAGTAATAGGAGGATGAAGACTAAAATTTTAAACAATATTTATTTGTAGGAGAGCAAGAAATCAAGGCAATGGAGCATTGGACATAAGCCTGACTTCTCTGAATGTATTTTGTTCTGTTAATTCGACTTTGGAAATTTATAAATATTTTAAATAATTATAGAATAAAATGCTTTTAGAAAGTAATCATTAACAATGTAAAATAAAAAAGAAATGAAACTAACTGGATTTTGCATTGTTAGCCTAACAATACAAAAAGAATTGATTTCAAATGCTGTCAAAACTCAGTAATGTGGAGTTTTTCATCCCTAGGGTGATATTTGTTAAAGAATGAAAAAAACTGCAAAAAAAAGTTAAACTGTTTTATGTAATCATATTAGTGATGGTAATATTGACAGTGTTATTCTTTGACCATACGGTGTGTTTATTATAGAACGAGGCATGCTACTAACTTCATTAATGTTGTTAACAACTGGAATTTCCAACATGTGAGAAAGAAGGTATAGATGTAAAATTGGTAAAGTGAAGCAAAAACCCCATAGTCCTTACCTTTAATTGGAGGTAATCAAGATGAACTCATGATGTACTTTCTCTTAGAAAATCTTCTAGGAAAGAAAATATCGCCTAGGTCTGTACAGTAAAAAAATGCTCTTGTCAACACAAGAGCAGTGAGTATCCTTAAACACAGAGAATGTGGTTTCTAAATACCATATTGAACTAAATGGAACATGATTCCATGTTGCTGGCGGAACATAAACAATGTGGACATAGAATTTATCATTCTGCAAAACAAGGACACTGTCCATGACAACAGCCACGTGAATAGTCAATTTTAGGAGTCCATTGACCACACATGAAAGGGCTTAAGCATCACCAAGAATAATAAGTGCAAACAGTTAAGGCACAAGAAGCTATGTTTAAATCCCTAAGTGCATTCTGGTTTTGAAAGTGTAATGTATGAAAATAAAAATTAATTGGCAATTATACTATACTATTAGCATTACTTTGGTTACTTGCCTAATGTCTTAGTTGATGCTTATGCTAAATTTTAGTTGGAAGTTAGTAAAAATGACATTGCAGCTGGGCGTGGTGGTGCACACTTGTAATCTCAGTACTGTACTTGGGAGGCTGAGACAGGAGGATCACAGGTTTGAGGCCAGCCTCAGCTACTTAGTGAGGCCCTCTGCAACTTAGCAAGACCCTGTTTCAAAATAAAGAATAAAAAATAGGGCTGAGGGTGTAGCCCAGAGGTAGAATGCCCCTGGGTTCAATCCCCAGTACCGCAAAAAAAAAAAAAAAGAAATTGCAACTTTTTCCATATTTTAGAGACACAAACAAAAATACATGATCATGAAAATGATACAGCAGTGGGGATACAAGTCAAAATATTTGAGTGGAATGGATGGAGGAATAGGTAGAACATACATACAAGGAAAAATACTAGAAATAAGTGTGGGGTTGCTATACATTTTTACATTGTTATTTGTATTTTTCTTTAATAACTTTTGTATTTTTCTTTTATAACACTGATTGGGTAGTCTTTCATTATCAGATAAAGATCATAATTCTTATGTGTGCGTTTCTATCTATCTACCTATTTCTTTATATCTCTATATAACTCTATCTCTATTCTCTCTCCCTTCCTTTCTCTCTCTGCAAATAAATGTAGGCCATGTAATACATTATGATCCATTTGTAATTTCCCGATGTTTAGCAGAGGGAATACGGGAACTTCTGAATCAGAAGTTAACCTAATGGGAGATGGATTCAGGAAGCAAAGCTTGGTGCTTAAGGTTTTCTAGGGGGAACATGATCATGTAACTCAGATTTTTCTCTGACCTACCCCACTATTGAACCCTGTCTGAATCCTGTGGGATGGAAGATAATTGGGGAGAGTGGAAGGAAAACCAGGGATGGTTTGGTGGGCTGAGAAATCCATAGGACATAGTGCCATCCATTCAGGACCCTTGCATCAACAGCCATAGGATTTTTAAGGATTTTTAAGGAAAGTCAACAGAGATCCGGCCTCAATCTGTGATGCACCATGAATATTGCTGGAGAGGGAAAAGAGAGAACTCAAGAGGAAAGACCTCGAGTCATAGCCAAGAAGACTTGTCATGAGCATAATGTGAGGGAGACCTTGTCTGAGGCGAGAAGTTGGCAGAGATGGAGGTTCTACCCTAGGAAGCGGGGGTGAGGGCTACAAATAAGACCTCATGGCAGACGAGAGAACTTGTGTGTCATTCAAAGTTCTAATGTCGTATAGATGACAGGGTTTAGTGCTGCAATAACTGTGTAAACTTGAATTACATAGATGGTAGAAAACAAGGAGTTCCTTTGTCTTGATCAGCTTGGGCTGTCCATAGGTTATGTGGCTTAAACAGCAGAAACTTTTTTTTTTCTGGAGGATGGGAAGTCCATGACAAGGTGCCAACCATTCAGCTCCTAATGAGGGCTCTCTTCACTTTGGTGTTCTTTCCTCATCTTATAAAGTGCCAGCCCTACCAGATTAAGGGCCCACCCTTTTGATATTCAACTCTCAATTGCATCCTAAAATCCCTGTCTCCAAATATAGTCATGTTTGGGATTAAGACTTCAACATATGAATTTGTGGGAGACCAAATTCAATCTCTAGCACTTTAAGAACTCAGCAGCAGGGGGTGGTGGCATATACCTGTAATCCCAGTACTTGGGAGGCTGAGACAGGAGGATCACTGATTTGAGAACAACCTCCACAATGTAGCAAGACTCTCAGCAACCTAGTGAGATCCTGTTTCAAAACAAAACAAAACGAACTCAGCACACAGCAAGTAGATCACAAGAGTACGTGGCAAATTTTTACCTATCCCTAACAAAACCACATCGCTAATGTGATAAAGGAAGTTTGCCCCAAAGAAGTATGACAAGAAACAGAGGTCCAGAGAAACTCAGTCATGAGAGGGAGTCCTAGAGGTAGAAAGGAGGTGGAGGAAAATCGTCTGGAAGATCATGCATCTTAATTCCAAATAGATTGCCTGACACCTCGTAGAAATCCTAGAGACAGTGGGTTCTGGGCAGGTGATGAAAAGAGAAAAGGGAAAGATTCCTAAATTTAAAAATTATCACACCAGTCACAGAGTCAATAACTCCGCCACCTCAAAGGTATCTTCGTTAAACCAAGAATCGTATGCAAAAGGACTTCCAGTTGCCTATCAGTAAATGATTGATCATCTACATGGAAGAGTAGTGTTGCTCAGGAATGCAGCATCTCCTCTGGAAGTGCTCAGCACCAGGACCACTGGGAATAAAGACCCAGGTAATGGGGCCAGAAGGGCTCTTGGTGCCTGACTGCATGGCCATGGAACTTCAGCTTCTTCTGGGCTGGAATCACTGACTGCTCAGGGTGGGGACTGGGGTACACGGGGCTTGGAGAGAAAGAACACAGGTATAGGAAATAGGGCACAAATACAGGATTCCCTGTATCCAGAAACATTACCACTGGCCGTATCACAGAATACTAAAATGTTAAATGGTCTTAATTCAACACGTATTCATGGAGAGCCTTCCCTATGGCGAGCGCTGGTCTAGACTCCAAGGATATAGCCTTGAACAATATAGCCCCAAATTCTCATGCTTACCTTCAAGACATCTGGATTGCCTTTTAGTTATTATTTAGCTACCAAGTCTCAGAAATATGGTAGAACTCCACCCAATCACCCATAACTGCAATTGCTACTTTGGCCATATAATTACATAACTGTGGCAAAACACTAAATTTGGATGAAAGTGCTCCGGAATATAAAGGTATCCTGAGAGCAAATGGATGATACTTTTTGACTCCTCCCCCATAAGTCAATCATCACTAATCATTTACCATGTCCATTTGGTAAACCTGTCAATTTTCATTTATACAGGTGCAAAAACCAACGTTCTCATACGCACCGGTTGTGTGCATTCTTGTTTGTTAACACTGCCTATATCTGGAAAGGGTCAGGCTGATAATTTTACTGCCTGTTTACATAAACTCTGAGCTAGGATACAGCATGCCAAGTGTCATCCAAGCTCAGCTGCTCATGAGGGCCCCTGGAAAACCAGAACAGTGTTTATAACAGGAAGCAGTGACCCCAAATACACTGGAGCTGCACTATCAACGTCCTTAAAGCTGTCCTCTGGGTCCTCACTAGAGCTTTCTTTTACATGAGATTGCCTTATAACTGTCTCCTTTACTTCCAGAAATAAGCCCCCTTTAGCAGAGCCCGAGACCTTTCTTGAGTAAGAACCTGTGTCGAATCCTGCTCTAGAGTACGTGATACGGTTGGCTGCAATATATTTGTATCTAAATTGCAGACCTTACTGCCTGTTTTTACTGTTATGCCTAGAGTGATGCTTTGCACATAATTGGCTGAGTCAAAGTATGTATTGATACAGTAAATTCTCATTATTCATTATAGTTATCTTCTATTAAGTCTATAAAGTCACTCAGCAAATGCTGAGCCATTGCTCCTAGGGGACATGCAGGAACAGGTTTCTGGGAGTGTCTGGTCACAACACTTTTGTCAGCTGATCAATGCACAACCTTGTTTTATGAGTGTTTCTGCTTACAGACACCTTATTTAACACATATTGTTGACTCATAAACATTAAACTCAAGACCAACAGCATTCTAACTCCTGCTTGAAGGATGCTTATCTAATATCTGTATTTTCTCCACAAAGCATATTATGGCCCTCATGTACTTGGCGACAACTGAAGACACACTTCAACAATATGTGCAAGGGCCACTTTATTTTTATTTATTTTATTTTTATTGGTGCTGGGAATCGAACTCAGGGCTTTGTGCAAGCTAAGCATGTGTTCTACCACTGGGCTACACCTCAGCCCCCAGGGGCCATTTTCAACAGCAAAATCACCACCAACAAGCAGGAAAATGTGAAAAACGTGGCACTAAAGAGACCATGGAAAGGGCACTTGTTTGCAGGAAGGCTGAAACAAGAAGGTGGCGTGCCACCTGATTTGATCTCAGCTGGAAATGTGCACATCAGGCGACTCAAATTTTTTACTGCTCCGCACATGATCATGAGTGACTGGAAACATGGTCCCAGTGTTGACGTGGGGGTTAGAAGTAACTTCCTGTGAGTACTCTAATTCTCAGATAAGGAACAGATATCTGTGACTGTGTGCAACTTTGACCTCACAACACTTAAGGACAAAGAGTAGTCTGTTTCTAGTTTGTAATCATTATGAAATTACATTTGCTCTGAGCAACCATATATCTGACTCATGGGAAATTCCACTAGCTTATTTAAAAATGTTGTTTTTGTGTGTGTGCTGTGAAGGACGTTGAGGGAAGTTTCCTTCCTCAGAGTCACCAGTTTTGCTATTGTCCCTTTAGTCATCAGGTACCAAGCACTGGTGCTCAAGCATTACTCCAGCCAATGCTCCAGGAGGCTGCAGAGGGGTCCTCCTTCCCAGCAGTCAATAAAAGTGACCATGGGATAGGAAGAAGCAAGATGGCGACGGAGTAGGAGCCCCTGAACGAGCCTGTCTCAAAACTGTCTCAGAATCGCATCAGGGACTCAGAAATAAACAACATCGCACAGACACAAAAGACCCAAAACCCTAAATCCAGTAACCCAAGTACGAATACGCAGACACAGAGGCTACCAGCTCCAGAATTCCTCAGAAAGCTGCAA
>PVJS01022353.1:0-30615 GCA_004027185.1 Glis glis
TCCTCTCCACACCTGAGATGCTTAATGTAAATAGGGTGGGTGAGGAGGACAAAAGGCCAGACCCCCACTGCCTATCTGTTGCCAGGGAAACAGGACTAAGAGGAAGTCCTGCCCTCTCCTGTGCGACCCTACCTACCCCCTCCTATAAAGAACCACGAAAGCACGCAGACGCTCTCTTGCTCACCTGGATGGATGGACGGACGTGCGCAGGGAGACTCCCTCTCCCTTTTCTTTTAGATGACCCCCAACCTGTATCCCCGCCTTTCTTAGTTAACCCCCAACCTGTATCCCCACCTTTTTAAGTTAATTAAAACCTTTGCTTTTTTCTGATGGCACGTGTTGAAATTCTTATTCATCATGGGAGCCAAGGACCCCTCAGAATTAGCTGTTTCCCCATGACAGATCTACCTGTGGGTTCAATTCTTCTGTCTTGGAGAAAATCTGTGTGTGTATGTGTGTGTGTGTGTGTGTGTGTGTGTGTGTGTGTGTGTGTTTTCCTGGGAATTGAACCCAGGGGCAATCTACCTCTGAGCTATTCCTCCAGCACTTTTTTTTTATTTTTTATTTTGAAATAGATTCTCGCTAGGTTGCCAAGTGTCTCGTCAAGTTGCTGAGACCCTCCCTGAACCTGTGATCCTCCTGTCTCAGCTTCCCAAGTACTGGGATTACAGGCATTCACCACCACACCTGGCTGGAGAAAATCTTGAAGCAACAAAGAGAGACTCAATGATGCAGACCTGACCTGCATGGGCAGCGGTACTTCACAACCACAAGGGCACTGAAATCAGTGGGGACACAGTGTCACACCGTGACCTTCTGCTATCTCTACTAGATCACACATGCAAACCTAAATCAAACCTAAAATTAGGGTACCATATATACCAGGAACCCCAAAAGATGGTCTTTAGTGGTTACTTTCTCAGGTTCTCAACTTTAAGGGCTTCTGGTAGAAATTCAGTGTTCTCCTCTGTGAGACTTTAGATAAGTTACTTTACTTCCTCTAAACTTCCTCAATTCCTTCCACTGCTAAGTGATGACAATAATTATATATACCTAACTCGAACCATTGTTAGGAGAACAAAATGAGTTAATGCTAAATAATTAGCCCAGTGGGGGGATAATTCCCCCCAATATTGTGTTTGAGTGGTATTTTTTTTAAAAAATGGAACCCCTGGGGAAAATTGAAAAAAAAATCAAACTGGTAGCAATTGTCAACATAGGACACCCAAAACCAAAATAAGCATTTTTTGTGCATTCTTATTCAAATGACAGAATTGCCAATGGCCCTAATTAAGGTACTTAATAAAGCCCTGAGATAATACTAGATAATACTAGCATGTGCCTAGTAGCTAAATACCAACTCATTCAATTAAAATTCTCACTTTGATCAAACTCTAGTACAGAATCAGCCCCCAGCCGCTGCTCTGGTCTCTGGCAAATGTCTCTCTACAGCAGTTTGCAGGCAGCACAACTGTGTTCCTTCCGGGAGTGGGAGGAGCTGTCAGCATGAGGAGGACAGCTAGTTACTCTGCCAGCATACTCAGCCTTCTTGCTGCGAGCACCCTGACTTTCAGACTGGACAGAGAAATAATGTCATTCAGGTATGATTATAAATACTGAATATATGGATGATTATAAATTACAAATAACAGTAATTCCAGTATGATTATCAATACTGAGTGTATAGATGATTCCCTCTCAAGAAAGTGGAAATGAGGCTTCTCCCAAATGTAAGGAAGAAAATTAGGGTAGAAAACCAGGAAAGAAGGGAAATATGAAAAATATACTTAATGGCAAAGTAGTAAAGGAATGGAAGGAGATGCTCCGTGTCCGACCATGGTACCAGAGTGAGAATATGTGGCTTGTATTTTTTAAAAAAATTGTTCTAACTCTGAAAATAATACATGATAATTGCAGAGGATTTAGAAAAATAAGAAGATAAGAAAGAAAATAAAAATCAAATATTATCCTAGTGCTTAATTTTTCTACTGTTAATAGTTTGATGCATTTCTCTTGTTATTTCTTTAAAAATAGAGACCACATATAAAAAGACAGACTGTAGGTCAACTCTAGTAAGGACATGTCTGCATGATATCTGTTTCCTACTTTGCTTCCTGCACATTTTGTCTCTTCCAGGACATACAGAGGATAAAGCCACATCACCAGACAGTCCTGTCCACACTGAAAGAAGCACATCTGCTCTTTATTTCTCTGCCCTCACAGCCTCATCCCCCAAGTTGAACTATAAATTTCATGCCGAGTGCTGAATAAATCCTCAAGCAATTATACTCCCTGTGAAAAGTCGAATTGAACAAGACTAACAGAATGGCAATAACAACAATAATGATGCCAACTAGTACTTCATAAGTTTCAAGTATGATTAAGATCTTAATATTAACAGAAGAGACAGATATTTCACAAATGCATTCCACAAGTACTTATTGAGTACCTATTATGTCAGGCACTGTGAGATATAGCAATGCATAAGAAAGTTATAGTCTTTAAAATCTATTTTAATGATTTTATGTATATAACTGTGTACTATTACAAGCCCACATTTTTATCGATGAGAAAATGAACCGACTAAGCTAATAAAGTTGCTCATATTACATCGGATTCCAAGTTGTATACAGCAAGGTATCTGCTACTTAGACTTTTCTAGGCAAACTGCACAGTCATATAATAGACAAAATTTTATAAAATGATCTTGATAGCTTGATCAAAACATAGAATATGAATTGTCTTAAATTTGCTTCATATTCATTGTGAAAAGCAACATAACATTTTTAGATGACTAACATTTGTATTGATGGTCCTCTTACAAATGGTATTTTTGAATGAAGAATACGCCCACATGTTATTTTTAGGATTATTTCTGAACTTAAAGCCCTATACAGTTAGGGAAAAATTTCTTTGATAAAATTAAAATCTAAAATGAAATATGTACCAAAAAGTAATTCTAAATATACATAGTGTCAGGAGGTTATTAACTTTGAATCAATTATCCATGTTTAAGTTGGAGCTCTTTTTCATTAACTGGTCATTTTTCAATATTATATGTGGAAGTCAGAGAAAGTTATTATAAGAATTTTCTTGTGGGCAAGAAAAATTTAATAAGAGCATTACTTAAAGATTGCAGGAAATAGCTATCCTGACTAATTTTGACATTTCTGACTAATTACTTTCAGGATGGAAACAGACTAGGTATAATTCATAATAGCAGAAGAAATGTTATTTTGATTATTTATCATTTTGCCAAAAATATTTTTCTAAAGTATGAGAAACTCATCATAAAACCTAGGAAATAACTGCTGATCCTTAGTGAATATAAACCCACATCTGTGTCATTTATTGAATTTGATCAATAATCCCAACATTTTGACTTTTAAAAAATTTTTTTGTATGTGAAATTTGGAAAATTTTTGTATGTGTTTAAGCCATTTCCAGGTGCAACATAAGGGATCATTTTGATCTCACAACAATCCACTGGGTACACTGAGAAAGTGCTGCTGACTTAGGAGTTGAAGATTACTCTGTAAGAAGGGACGCTTCACATACCTGAATAGGTCCTAGTGTTTCCTGAAAGACTGGGTCAAACTACCCCATTCATCTTATCATAACACTGCTTCCTTTGACTTGGAGTCCACTATCAATAAGACTTCACCAGATGTTAAAGATGAGATGAATTTTGATCCTCAAACACTTCTAACCAATCAAGGACTTTCTTGATGAAAGTGAACCAGAAGCCAGGCATCCTGGCACACACCTGTAACCCCAGTACTTGGGAGGCCAAGATAGGAGGATCGCAGGTTTGCGGTCAGTCTCAGCAACTTAGTGAGACCCTGTTTCAAAATAAAATATAAAACAGGGATGGGGGTGTAGCTCAGAGGTAAAATTCCCTGGGTTTAATCCCCAGTACCATTAAAAAAAGTAAAGAGAGAAGAAGGAAGGAAGGAAAGAAGGAAGGAAGGAAGGAAGGAAGGAAGGAAGGAAGGAAGGAAGGAAGGAAAAAAGGGGCCAGAAAGAATCAATTACCATCAAACCATAGGCTCCTTTGGGGGGAAAATTAGTGGAAATCTCTTTATTATAACTGATAATATTTTAAAGATCGACAATGACTAGAGAGAACTGGTACACAAAATTTAAAAACCCAGTTTATTACTATGAAAATATTTATTAACCTCTTTAAGACAGAGAAGTTAAGAAAAAGCAGGATTCTTTTAGGTAACTTCTCTACTGATATTCCATATTTAACATTTGATTTCTACCTAGTTTAAAGGATCAGTCACATCTGTGCAGGTTCATTAAGGTTACTGGTATTTCCAAGTTTCATAACTACTGATTTACCACAGGGCTCTCCAGTAAATAGTCTGCATGGAACATCAGGCAGAAATTTCAGCTCAAGGTGAATGAATGATCTGTGATTTATAAACACAGTCATCTTTTGGTCACCAATAACACTTTATACACTCTACTTCTATGAGATAAACTTTTTGTATGTTCCATGTGTGAATGAGGTAATGTGGCATTTGTTTTGCTGAGACTGGTTTATTTCACGTGACATAATGTCCTCCAAGTTTATTCGTGTTTTCAAATGAGAAGATTTCCTTCCTCTTTATGATTGGAGAGTGGAATTACCAGGGGGTTTGGGGTGGACTTTAGGAAGTTGTTGTTCAAAGGATGTAAAATGGGCCGGGCGTGGTGGCGCACACTTGTAATCCCAATGCTTGGGAGGCGGAGACCAGAGGATCCGGGTTCGCGGCCAGCCTCAGCTACTTAGTGAGGCCCTCAGCAACTTCGTGAGACCCGGTTTCAAAATAAAGTATAAAAAACAGGGCCGGGGGTGTAGCACGGAGGTAGAACACCCCTGGGTTCAATCCTTGGTACAGAAAAAAAAAAGGATGCAAAATTATAATTAGATAGGAGAGAGGAGTTCAGGAGGTATGTTGAACCTCATGGTGACTTAGTGATGACATAATGTATTCTTGAAAAGTTTGGGAAGAGTGGATGTTAAATGTTCTCACCACAAAAATTATAATAATTTGAGGTAATACATGTTTAATTAGCTATATTTAATTATTACACTCTACATATATACTTCATCATATTGTACATGATAAATTCACACAATTTTATCTGTCAATTTAAAATAAATATATGTGAAAAAGGGGGCTGAGATTAAGTAACTATACAGGATATATTAAGTAACTATAATGGTAAATCCTGAGTTCATTCACTTATTGATTCAATCAACAAATATTTCATGGGAACGTACTCCGTGTCAAGCTTTGTTTTATGATCCATGTGCTTCAAAGAAAGGTTAAAAAATCACCACCATTGAGAGCCGGGCGTGGTGGTGCACGCTTGTAATCCCAGTACTTTGGGAGGCGGAGACCGGAGGATCGGGTTCGCAGCCAGTCTCAGCTCTCTCTCTCTCTCTCTCTCTCTCTCTCTCTCTCTCTCCTTAGTGAGGCCCTCCGCAATTTAGTGAGACCCGGTTTCAAAATAAAGTATAAAAAATAGGGCCGGGGGCATAGCGCTGAGGTAGAACGCCCCTGCGTTCAATTCCCGGTACCGCAAAAAAAAAAAAATCACCACCATTGAACATATTGCTTAGATATCATATATACAAATATGAATAAAATATAGAAACTAAATAACATTACATGATTTTAAAATTGAGAAAAAAGGTAATATATGGTGATGAGTGATGAGTAGAGCAGATTATAACTTCTCTGTGTTCGTGGGAGGTAAAGTTCAATTGAATAGACTGCAATTATTTAAGTGTGAGAAATCATCAGAAGATGCTTAATAGAAAAGTTCCACAGGATTCAAAAATCGATGCAATGAAAAATGGGAAATTAAGTTGAGAAAATAATTTGGGACTTACTTAAATTCCAGATGTCAAATTTGCACTTTATTTTAGAATTGAAAACTATGAAAATCCAGTCATGAGGAACATAGCAAGGTATAAAAATAGGCATTACTAAGAATAACTCAGGAAAGCTAAAAGAATCGAAAGAAAGGGAGAGATTTATAAGCAATCTAAGATCCTAAAACTGAACAACTTAAGGAACTGCGATACCCACAGATAGAAATGGAGGGGTGCAGTGGGAGAAAGTCAGCAGGAGCAGCCAGAGTTCTGCTTTATGCTGGTTAGGGCATGAGTAACGACAGAACACCGAGCTCTGAAGTCCAGTAGACATTCAGTGAAGTGCCACAGAAATTCATGGAATGTAAATGCAAGTATTTGTAAGTGATTGTAAATGTGGTAAAAATAATCTCTCCAAGACAAGGAAGAAAAAATATAGAAAGTTAAATGCTCAAACCTTGAGAAATGCAAGAATTTAGAGGCAGAACAGAAGTGACAACTTAGAAATAAAGATAGACTATATTCTTTTTAGAAACTGGCAAAAAATGGAAAGAAAGAGGAATATTCTCATACCTCAGGCATGCATTTATGTTGGGAACTTGGCAACACAGGCAACCATAAAACAGAGACCATGCGGGGTGAGAACTGGGACAACTACTGCAGCTTCATATTCCCCCATAGTATTATGAAGGAAATGTTTAGAGATGCAATATATACTGCCTAAATACCATGAGAATTTGGATCTTGAATTACAAAAATGTGATATTTGGGTTTTTGAGTTTTGTTTCTTTTTTTGTGTGTGGTACTGGGGATGGAACCCAGGGGCCTTCTACCTCTGAGCTACAATCCCAGCCCTATTTTATTATTTTATTTTGAAACAAGGTCTCACTAAGTTGGGGAGGACCTCATTAGGTTGCTGAAGCTGGTGGCTAACCTGTGATCCCCCTGTCTCAACCCCCCAAGTACTGAGATTACAAGTGTGCACCACCACGCCCGGCTTTTTGTTTCTTTTTAACCAGTAAGTCAGGCAAGGTAAGAACAGATGAGTGACAATAATGCACAACAACAAATAGGTTGTAACTTCAAATTTTTAAGTGAATAGTAAAATAATAATGGAAATCAAAATAGTGGAGACAAGCTGGATATGGTGGTACACACCTGTAATCCCAGTACTTGGGAGGCTGAGACAGGAGGATGACAGGTTCCAGGCCAACCTCAGCAATTTAGAGAGACCTCAGCAACTTATCAAGACCCTGTTTCAAAATAAAAAATAGAAAGGGCTGGGAATGCAGCCCAGAGGAGGAACACCCCCAAGTTCAATTTCCAGTATCACAAAAATATAATAGTGGAATAAATATAAAGAAAAAATATAAAAGTAGGTTATTTTGAAATGATCAGTAAAACTGATAAACCCCTAGCTCAATAGATAGAAAAAGAAAACAGCCCTAGAAAGCTTGTTTTTAGTTAAAGCCTTCCTACGGTGAAAATTTCAAGGCAAAAAGGTTTTAACAAATAAACTGTATTAAGCTCTTTGTGAAGAAATAATACCAATATGACACTTAACTATTTCAAATATAGAAGTGGAAAATGTATTCCACAACTCATATTTCTGATACCAAAACCAGACAGCACATTACATGAAAATAAGCATATACACAAAAAGTCTTAATAAGCTACAAAGCAAAAAAAATCAATCAAGTGGATCGATTTAGAAGTACAAATTTAGTTCAAAATAAAACAATGTAAGTCAATGTAATTCACCACATTGACAAAATAAAAATATATACACATATGTTTATCTCAATTGGTACAGAAACATGATTTAATAATATTCAAGACCAATTAACGGGTAAGAACTTTCAACAAGCCAAGAATAGAAAGAAACTTTTTACATGATAGACAAGTGCTCTAGCACTGAGTTAAACCCCAGTCCACATCTTCTTACTCTAGATAAAAATGTCTGAAAAATTCAGATTTGGTTCTACACTTAATAATGAAACACTGACTATATTCCTCCTAAGACTGAGTGAAGGCCAAGATGTTCACCCATAATATGAATCTATTCAATAATTTACTAAGACAAACTTACCGTTGAATGAAGTAAGGACTAGTAATAAAAGCAAAAGCTTGAAAATGGAGAAGCAAAATTCTCTTGATTCATAGACCATATGATTGTTTACATTGAAGTCTAATTTTCTATTTAAATTTTAAAACATGGGCGGGGGTAGGGATTGCCTATGAAGGGGACAGAAGAATTCTCTGATGAAAAAATTCCATCGCTTGATAAAGATGTGACTAACATAGATGTCTGCATTCAGTAAAACTAGTCATATTGTAGACTTAAGATCTGTATATTTTACTATGTCAAATACACTCCCATTAATAAATGAAGAGCAAAAGAAAACTCTTATAAATATTATACATCTAATTTTTGTGTGTGTGTGTGTGCGGTACCGGGGATTGAACGCAGGGGCGTTCTACCTCCGCGCTACGCCCCCGGCCCTATTTTTTATACTTTATTTTGAAACCGGGTCTCACGAAGTTGCAGAGGGCCTCGCTAAAGAGAGAGAGGGAGAGAGAGAGAGAGAGAGAGAGAGAGAGACAGGGAGAGAGAGAGAGAGCTGAGGCTGGCCACGAACCCGGATCCTCCGGTCTCCGCCTCCCAAAGTATATACATCTAATTTTAATAGCTCACATTTTTCTAAGCATATGTTAAACAAACCAACAAAGACAATAATATGTTTTTATTCTGTCTGTTGTCCTTCACTGGTATGGCAATTTTTCATCCTTCATTGCTACTCAATGATTTGTCTTTAAGACTGGAAATTATTGAGAAATGCTCTCAATTTTCTTAGGTCTTCTCTATATTTAATGAAACAAACTTAGTTCAAATTATTGTGTATAACATATTTGAATTTGTTTTTAGTCAAAGGTGGTCTAATTTTCACATTATGTTCAAACACTAAATGTTATTTCATCCTAATGCTAGATTTGGCAAATAAATTTTAATATTTAAAATATGATTTGTGAGCTTCTGAACTTCTTTGGTTATCTGTTTATAAGGGTTACCTTAAACATTGACTACATTTATTTATCAACATCTTTTGTTTTCCAAACTCCTTCATATTACTATTTGCAAAAAATTTAGAAAATTGTGATTTCAAGTTCAGCTGTCTTTGGACATGGATGTGATTTAGCTCACCTTTGGAGATCCCCTCTGATTATTCACAGAAAGCTAATTTTGACCTTCTATTCTATGGGCTTTCATTCCTGAAGTCAGAGACCCTTTTATTCATTCAATGCTACTTTTTTTTGTATTCCATATTCCAACGTATCTGAAGCTGGTGATGAGACCTTTTTAATATAGAACTAGGATTTCTCACTCTGTATAACAGGAACAAATTAGGGCATTCATCTAAAAAAAGCAAAGTACTTGAATAGTGCAATCTCTGATGAAGAATGGGCAAAAATGGTACTTGAGTCCTCTAAATTAGACCATTAGTTCTTGTCCTTTAGAAGGAAAAAAATCAGAACATTAGACTGAAGTAAATTGAACAGAAAAGCCAATAGTGAAGAATAAGCTGGAAGGGGCTCAAATCAGGAGAGTGAAGGTGAGTGCTGAGAACATAACAAGTTTCAAAGGTAGGATGCTTAACACCCACGGATCTGATCACATGACATGCTATATTCAGTCCTGCCCAATCTAAGCTTCACAGTTTCTCAAGAAAGAAAAAACACTGTTCCCAATTCAGACAGCAGATGCCCTAGAGAAGCTGTTCATGTTAGATGTTAAAAGGGGGCCAGCCTTTAAGAAGAATGAAGTGAAAACGTAGGAAAAGTATCTGGATAATTCAGGTTAATTTTTTCTTTATTCTTTCTTTCTTTTTTTTATGCCTAGAGTAGCCACAAATTTAGGCAATGGTAGGTTTTTGGCTTATGATTTAAAAAATAGTCAAAATTAGAGGACTAGTGTGTCCCTTTGATTACTAGCATGTATGTTTATTTTCTCAAATATCTAAATATTTTAAGCAAAGTTGTTTGGAGACTGGAATATGCATACCACAATTTTTCATTTAACTTTGCATGTTTGGACACAATCTTAATGGGGATATTTATTACATCTGAGATCTACCCCAATGAATACTCTGTGTGGAAACCCAAGTTTATAATTCATTTAAAGTTGGGCTATCAATAAAATACAGAGGTTTAAGGACTGTATATTTTCTGTGTAATCAAATAATAAAAGCTATGCTGCCAAGATTTTGAATTTAAAATTCAAATATTCTTTGCTTTTAAAAATAACCTCCCAAACTGAGGTTTTGAGCATCAGATAGCTTGGTTAAATAGATAAGCAATAACAAATTTTCATTTCTATGGGAAATTAGACCTCTCCTTAATAATTCAGACAATTATGTATCTCAAATCTGGAACTAAAATTTGTGATTACACATTTAATATATATATATATATATATATATATATATATATATATATATATATTCAGAACAATGAAAATACCAATTAAATACAGAAAACACATAAAGCCAAGTAAACAGACAACTTAAATCTATTTTTTTAGCCAGGTGACTAGTAATCAGTACTTTTAAATATATTTTTTAAACCAGAAAAATCAAACTGTAATGAATTCTTCCCTTAATAGGGGCTACCTAATTATAAGTGGTTCAGAGAGATGCTAGAGGTATCTTAATTACAAAAGGAAACCTGATAAAGTTAGGGGCCAACTTTACTCCTCTCTGTGTCCCACAGCACCTTCCTCATGGGAATGGCTCAATAAATGATCCCCTATCTGAATAGAGGAGGGAGCATATCTCCACTAACAGGAAATTCACTTGGCAGGTTTCTTGAACATACTTTCCAAAGAATCACTTGAAACTTACATTAAGGATTCAGATTGCGAGAGTTCTACCCTTGACTCTGAATCAGAATTTTGAGAGTTGCCAGGGACCCATTTAACAAGCACCCTGTGTGATTCTTACTATCCGGCAATGTGTTTATCAGCTTTGCATCACTGTGACAAATACCCGCGAAAAACAACGTAGAGGAGGAAAGGTTCATTCTGGCTCATGGTTTCAGAGGTTTCAGTTGATGGTCAGCTGGCTCCATTGCTCTGGGCTTGAGGTGAGGAACAACATCATGGCTGGAGGGCATGGTGGAGGAAAACTGATCAGTTCATGGCAGCCAGGAAGCAGAGAGAGAAAGAAGGGGACAAGGGAAGGGTCCAGGAGAAAGATGAACCCTTCCAGGATACTGTCCCAGTGATGTACTTCCTCCAACTGGGTCCCACCTCCCAGTAGACCATTCAGCCATCAATGAACTAACCCACTGAAGCCAGAGCCTTCATGATTCATCCTTTCCCAAAAGCTCTGAATTTGAACATGTGAAACTTTGAGTTACATTCCAGATTCAAACCCTGCAAGCAAGTTGGGAAATAGCAGAGTATGCATTCAAACTGGAGGCATCTCAAGAAGGGACAAGTCGGCCAAATTCCAGTTTAGCCCATTTATATCTCCATAGTTTTGTCTTAGCTTAACTTTTCAACATTATCTACCTTAATTCTCAAACAAAATACTTTGTGGCAGTTGAGCTGGTCTACTCACAGAAAGAATAATGGGTGGAAAGAGTATGGCATTACCATAAATACACCTGGGTTTGAGTTCTTGCTCACATTAGTGACTAGTTTTCTGATTCTGACTTGCTGGTAACCTAGCTGGCTTCTACATTATGTGAGCTTGACTATAATTAATGGTTGGGACATCCACCTTGCACTTAACACCTTAACTGGGGGGAAAATGTCCTGGCTTTCATTGCAGTGAAGAGAAGTAATCTGGACTTGCCCTGCTGCCCCAAATCTAGCCAACCTCTCAGTCTCCCTCCACCTCACTTTTTCTAAGGAAGAGAAGCATAATTGTATCACATTAGATGGGTCATGTTACTGCCAGTGGTCATATTAAGTGACAACTTCCTATTTTTGATGAAACTATAAATGTGACTCAAAGGTCTCGCTGGTATTATCTAGTTCTGTACAGACAGATATCACCTCAACACTGGGTACCAATTTCTGATTCCCTACACATGGTCACATTCAAATGCCTAGATGCCAGACTTAGGGTGACAAGGCATTTCTGATGTGAGATGCACTAGCTGCTCCAGGAATCCAAAAAGTCTCCAAGGACACAGTTCCTGTCTTATATCCACCTAGTGGATAGAACCTGTTTCCTATAAAATTTCATACTTTACATTATGTGCCCTGTTATTTAAA
Organism: Glis glis; assembly: GCA_004027185.1. NCBI lineage: Eukaryota > Metazoa > Chordata > Mammalia > Rodentia > Gliridae > Glis > Glis glis. The sequence continues at coordinate 12,153 of PVJS01022353.1, forward strand.
TGTCATGAAACTGGAATTACCAACCTTTGCTATGAAACAAAAAAATTCAACCCCAGATGACTCTGAAGAAAACATTCAACCCTATAAACAGAGCTCGGTCATAGAACAATTGGGCAGAAATTAAGGCAAACCATTGATGTGAGTAGATAACTCTTGGTGAGTCCTAAGCAGGTATGCTTGGAAAAGAAAGAAATGAGACCTCCTAGAATGCAGTGAAAGGGGAAGAATAACATTAACAGGGTTGTTCCGAGTAAACCACCTGACGCAGGCATTAGTGTTTAGTAAGAAGCCTGTAACTGTTAGTTGCTTTACTTCTTTCCTCATCATGCCCTGAATATGCCCTGCCCTCTTCCTGGCTTTGAAGTTTTTTCTCATAAGAAGCCCACCTCCTGGTCCATTTCCCTATCAAACCCATTCAAATCAATTCAGCCCCTGAAGTTCAATTAAACCCCAAGGCACAACCCCTCTGCTTCTGTCAATTCGCACTAGGCTACAAGTCTTGTAATATTCTCAGATTCATATAATATTATTGTTAGAAAACAAATTAGACGCTAATCAAATATTGATGTAAAATTCTGTCTGACATTTTGTATGTGTACGTTTATTCTATTGAGTGAGACTCTAAAGGAAAGGACAATATCGTCTGCTTCTGTATATATCTGAAAAGCAAGTACTTAGAGATACACACAGTAGGAAAAATAAAATGAGAAGTAAAATCGCTTAGCCTGTTCTTACCAGGACTGGACATGTAATCAGAAAACAGGAACTTCTTTATATACAGGTCATCTACAGTTGTTGTGACTTTACTAACAGCTCTGTATTCACCAACCATTAGCTACACTGAAAACCTTACAATACCCTTTAAAAAGTCGTAGAGAATGATGCGCCCTTGCAGTAGAGAAAGGAAGCAGAACATAGTCAATGGCTTACACAGTGTACCCTCTTTCATCCAGCAATTCCATTTTGGGAAATTTGCCCTGAGGAAAGAATTACAGCTGTGTCTTGAAAACAATGTCGATGAAAGTTTTGTTTAAAATGGGAAAAATATGGAAAGAGCTAAAATATCCTCAATATGAAACTGCTTAAATGAAATGTCATGCCTCCATTTAAACTAATGTCAAAAAAAGAATAATGACATGGAAAAATATTTATGGTATCTTTTTAGTATAAGAAGCTGGTTATATAAAAATACTATGAAGTGTTGTAATTTTTGCAAGAGATATTTTATACCTGTTCTTAGGTAATAGATGAAATGCCTATACAAACGTAATAATGACTGGTTTGAAGAATTATGGATAAAAATTCCTCTTCTTTGTGATACTCTGTATATTCCAAATTCTATAGATTTTTATTTCTTTCTTTGATGCTAAGATATTTTAAAATAAATTTCAGTAAAGAAAATCAAAGCAAACTGTACAAGTAAAACCTTTCCATATCTCTAGTTCCATTGTTCTACAGTTTACAATATTATTTGGCATGAGTAAAAATAGTGCAATAAAATTAGTATAATTCGGACATTGAATAGATGCAAATGTAATTTTAAAATTCTAAAGTAACGGAACTAATCTCCTTTAAGGGGCTGACTTAATGGATGTATAGAAAAAGTGACAGAAAAGGAGAAAGAAAATTAAATTTAAATCAGGAAATATATAAAGTGGTGCCAAAAGTAGAACACAATATTTCTCTATCTAAACTGTTACTTGGGAAATTAAAGATCAAAGAATCCCACATGGTAATTGATTTAAGATAGTAGAAAGTCACCCACCGCATTGTGATTAACATAGTCAATACATCTTCCTTGTTTGTTGATACTCTTAGTTTTATAAGCTGGATAGATAAAAAGTCAAAGCAAACAGGATGAGACAGGTTATAGACACTATAAAAAATGCAATTTATGTTAATACTTTATGTGAGTCCAACCTATCTTGTTAACACATTACTGAAACTAAAGACTATAATAAATAGACAACAATATATTTTCTTCCTCTAATACCTAGTTATGTTGTCTGTACTTCATGGATGTCCAATAAACGCTAATGGCTGTCTTTGAACACACAATGTCTCCTTATTTACAGGGAAAAGAGATTCGGGTAACTTGAATACTAGATAGGTAGGGACAACTACGCCTATAACAGAAAATAAATAAGACAGTAAAGTTTTGTAAGGCAGTAGAGTTTTATAATGGTGTGAGATGGAGACCTAAAAGAAAAATCAAGACAAACAGAAAACTAACTACGTAAATCTGGCCATTGGCTCCAGTAATTAGGAAGAAAGCTTGAACAGAAAAATAAACTTGTTCTTTTAGGAGAACCCATACTCTCCAGCTGTTGCTGAATCATTGAACTGGCTTCTAGTTCTGTGAAGAGCTGAGAAGATCATTCTAAGGAGATTATGGAGAACAAGATCCTTGGTCCGAGAAGAATCCAGACATTCTCCACTGAGGCATCTGCTAGGCATGGAAACACTATTCTGAAAATAAGAACAAGTAAACAGACATGAAACACACACAACTGAGTGGAAATTTTAAAACAAAGAAAAAAGAAAGAAAAAGTGGATCTGCTTTGGGAAAATACTATGGAAACGAATTTCTGATGGCATCTGTTTGTACTTGCTTTTTAAAATTCAAAAAAAAATTTACTGTCTGAAACAAAGATGAACAAAGATATAAAAGCCACTGGCTGGAGGGCAGGGAAAATTTTTTGAAATAAGAGCTAAATGAAATAGGGCAAAAATGTAAGAAAACTAATGATGCCAGTGCAGAACCAAAAATTGCAAATGGTATTGAAAGAGCAGCTTGCACTGAGACAGAAAAAAATCTTGAAAATGTAAGAGTAAACTGATTCAGCCAGGCATGGTGACACTCGCCTATAATCCCAGTACTTGGGAGACAGGAGAATCACAGGTTCAAGGACAGATTCAGCAATATAACAAGACTCTCAGCAACCTAGCAAGGCCCTCTTTCTAAACAAAAAATAAAGAGCTAGGGGTATAGCTCTGAGATAGAATGTCCCGGGGTTCAATACCCAGTACCCCCACTACACACACACAAAACTGATTAAATATCAATTAAATTCTATATTTTACGTGGTAGGTTTTCTTTTCTTAACTAACCTCTTAATTTTCACACCTTCACAAAAGAAGTACTATTATAGTTAATATTGAGAGAAAACTGAGGTTTGGAAAAAGTAATACTAGAGCATATAGCAGGCTGATATTGATGGGGATTTTCTTCTACTGCATACATAAAAAATGTTTGATAGGAAAACAAGCTTTTGAAAGAAATAAAAGTAAAAGCTCAGCTGTCAAAAATGAAGGAAAAGTAAGGTAGAGTCAAGGTAATGTCTGCTCACAGGACATAGGCAGGATGCTGACTGATCTCCTTCACCCGTTCAGCAGCAGGAGACATGGCCCCTGGGAGGAGTCACCAGGGTGACTAAGTTGAACTCCATATTCACAGTGTAGCACCTTGATAACCAATATAGAAAACAAAATGTCCAGAAAGCTGGCAAGGCCATGTATAGGAAAAAAATCTAGAAGAAATGTAATAATCCAGCATAGGCCAAATGTAGCAGTGGGATACCAACTTAAACCATTATATAGAAAGCTCATTGAATAGAAACCTCAATACAAAAAATGAAAAATAAAACAAAATGAAAATAAAAACTGAATCAGGACTCTGTAATTCCATTAATTTTAATCAGTATCCAATATAATACTTTTCTGAGAGTCTATTCTTATATCCAACCCTCACAGGATAACCATGTAGGATTGCCAGATAAAAAAACAAGGGCCAAGTTATATTTGAGTTTTAGATAAATGATGAATAAATATGTTCTAAATATTGATTGTTGCAAGGGAAAAACCATACCAAGATGAAAGAAAAACTTGAATGTCATATATATATATACTAAATTTTTTTCTACCAAAACAAATTAAAAAACAGAACATGTTAGAAAGGAAAAAATAAAATTATCTTTTTTTGCAAACAGTTTTCCAAGACATTTCTTTTAATCAATTGGGACTGGTCAGTTTCTTACTGCAGTAACATTTAGACTATACACATTATTACACAATATATAAAGATAATATTTGAAAATATGTAAATTTTCAACATGTATGAGAAGAGCTAGGAACAAAGGCCAAAATGATTTTGTTTGAAAATTAAGATTCAAAGGTAAAAGAGAAGAATGGATTTTCTTTTTCTCTTTTTAATTAATTTTCATTGGCACATTATAATTATATGTAAGAGTGGGATTCATAGTGATATACTCATATATGTACATAGAATAATTTGGTGTGTTGATTTTTTTCATTATATGCCATTATGTATCAATTGATTAGTAAACATTTTATTCTGTTGTGAGACAATTTTTTGTAGTCACATATTTTAACCTATCTTACAAGCAAGACACTGTCTAGCCTGTGTTCCAAACTATTGTAGGAGAAAAGAGATTTGTTCTGTCACCCATTACTAGGCTCAGGGACAAGAACCCCACAACACAGGACAACTTAACAAGAGAAAGGCATACCAATTTATTTAGTATAAGTTTTGTATGACATGGAGGTTTCAGTAATGGTAACCCAAATAACAAGGAAACCAATGCATTTTTATGCTTAGGTTTGATGAGACAGTGGACAGTCCTGCAGAACTAGGATTAGACACAGGTGGTATAATCAAATAGTAATAACCTGGGGTTAGGGGGTTAGCAATTTATATAAAAACCTCAAAGCCAGGTGCAGTGGTACACATCTGTAATCCCAGTACTTGGAAGGCTGAGATAGGAGGATTCAAGTTTAAAGCCAGCCTCAGCAACTTAATGAGACCCTGTTTCAAAATAAAAAAATAAAATAGGGCCAGGGGTGTAGTGTGTAGATCAGAGATAGAATGCCCCTGAGTTCAATCCCCAATACCACAAAGAAGAAGAAAAAAATAACAAGCAAACTTAATACCAAAAATAAATAAATAAAATAACCCTATCAATAAATGGGCAACAGAACTAAATAGACACTTCACAGATACAAATGACCAACAAATATATGAAAAAATGTTCAACATCATTAGCAATCAGGGAAATGTGAATCAAAACTACACTGAGATTCCATCTAACTCCAGTGAGAATGGCAGTCATCAAGAACACAAACAGTAATGAATGCTGGCAAGAATGTGGGGAGCAAGGAACACATACATTATTGGTGGGATTGTTAATTAGTACAACCACTATGGAACTCAGTATAGAGGTTCCTCATAAGACTAGGAATGGAACTTCCTTTTGACCCAGCGATACGTCTTCTTGGTATCTTTCCAAAAGAATTAAAGTAAGAATACTAGAGGGATACATGCATAACTCATGTTTATAGCAGCACAATTCACAATAGCCAAGTTACGGAAACAAGCTTGCTGTTTGTCAACAGATAAATGATTAAAGAAAATGTGGTATATACATGCAAAGGAATTTTACTCAGCCATAAAGAACAAAAATATGCCATTTGCAAGAAAATATATGTAACTGGAGAACATCAGACAAAGTAAAATCAGCCAGACTCAGAAAATCAAGGGCTGCATGTTTTGCTCATCTGTATAAGCTAGAGAGAAAAAGGAAAGAAAAGGATCTCATGAAAATGAGAAGAGAGGCCAGTAGTGCAGTGGAATGGGATTGGGGGAGGCAGAGGGAGAAGGAAAGGGAAAGTATGGGGAAGGAAATAGACTAAATAATATTATGTGCATGTATGAATGTATCACTATGAATCTCACTATCATGTACAACTATAATGTGCCAGTAAAACTTTTAAATAAAATATGTTTACATAACAGCCTATATTAAGATAGTATCTCCCCTATAAAGGGCAGGCTTGTTTATAGTCCTGGCACTAACAGCAAAGAGCAGGCATGCTTACTGTCCATTATAAAAGACTCGTATTCCCTAAGCTCAGTGTTCCTTTCCTATAATGCAACCTGCTGAATATATAGGTACCATCTCCCTCTCTGTATGTTGCCATGTAAAAACTGAAGATCTAATAATTAGCACAAAATAATTGTAAGACTCTGGCTACTGGTATTGCTATGAGTAATGGGCTGTTCATCTCTGACCCAGGATTCTTGTATCTTCTGTTGGCACCCATGAAAGAGTTATGGAGCAATTTGTTCACTTGTAAATAGGGTACATCAGGCTCTTTCCTGTCCCTTAGATTCTTATAATGGTTCTAGTAGTATTTTTACATTTTCAACACAAAAATGTTAAAAGTGAAAAGCTAAAATGTGGGACTTTATCTCAATTCTAAGGAGACTTTCTTTGGATAAAAACAAAGGAAAGGCAAATTGAAAATTGACTGATTTGATTACATAGCATTTTTAACTAATCTGAACAACCGAATGCCACCAGCATATTAAGAAACTTGAGACAAACTTGGAAAAAAAGATTCTCTAATGTTTTTTAAATAGCACTTATTTAATATTTTAAGAGCACTTCCAAATACAATTTTTAAAGAACAAATATAACCCATGAGAACAAAAAAGAAATCCTAACAGTGAATTACCATGTGGAAAATGTTTAGACTAATTCATAATGAAAATGAGCTCAAATGTAAGATTATTGTGATGTTTTTTACATTTGTTTAAAAAGAAAAGGAAATAAAAAACAAAAGAATAAATTTTGTTAAAAAGAGCAGAAAAATGGTCTCTACTGCTAAAACAAATTATTTAAATTATCATGGTGGGAAAATTGGTAATATTTAGCAAAAGTCTTAAAGTATGTTTTAATCCTTTGACTTAACGATTCTCATTCTCAGAAAATGTGTTAAAAAGCCGGGCATGGTGGCAAATGCTTTTAATCCTAGTACTTGGGAGGCTGAGACCGGAGGATCCAGGTTCATGGTCAGCCTCAGCTACTTAGTGAGGCCCTCCACAACTTAGTGAGACCCTGTTTCAAAATAAAGAATAAAAAATAGGGCTGGGGTTATAGCTCAGAGGTAGAATGACCCTGGGTTTAATCCCCAGTACTGCAGAAAAAAAAAAGAAATTGTGTTAAAAAATATAGAGGATTTGTAAAACGTTACCTGCAAAGATCTGGGTATTAAAAATGATACAGCAATACATACTTAATGTTCAATAATAAGACATTTATTCAAGAATATGCTACAGTCACACAGTGGTGTACTCTTCAGCCATTAAGAATCATACTATTAGCCAGCATGGTGGTGCATGCCTGTAAAATCCCAATACTTGGGAGGCTGAAACAGGAGGATCGGAGGTTTAAGGTCAATGCATGATAACTTAGCAAGACCCTGCTTCAAAATAAAAAATAAAATAGGGCTGGGGGTGTATCTCAGTGGTAGAACACCCCTGGGTTCAATCCCTAGTACAACACAAAAAAATTATACTATTAGCTGATATATTTAAAATAATAATATATATATAGAAAAGCAATTTTAAACAACATGTACAGAATGATTTCATTTGATATAGATAAAATTGGCAAAATTAGGTGTACCAGGTTTTAAGGAATATAAATTATATTTCTTGAGTTTTATGATCATAAATATTATATTTTTTACTTATATGTTTTTTCTGATTTATCCACAATAATATCTATTGTTTTTATTATAAGAAAATATTTTTAAACAAAATCTGATATGCTGGTACCTTTGGGAATGTATCGTAAAAAGTTAATGAGGTGTGCAGTCTGATTTAACTGTGCAAAGATGCATAAACATTTTATCTATCTGACAATAAGGGAGTGATCAAATTGTGTAACAACCTCAAAATGAAACCCCAAGCAGATATTAGGCACCATATTGTAGAAAAATATCATTATGTGGGAAACCATTATGGCACATTAAGTAAGAGAAAATTATAAAATAGAATGTAGAGTATAAAGCTAATATTTTAATGTCCAAAATAGAAATATATTAGAAATACATATTAAATAGGCCTAGTAATTTTCTGTGGGTAATAAAATACTAAGTTAATTATATTTCTTCACCTTTTAAAATTTAGTTTTTATTTTAACTTTTAAACAGGAACATAAAGGTTGCACATGACATTGGGGTACCATATAATATTTCATTCATGTATGCATTATGTAATGTTTAACATGTCTATCTACTCAAACATTTATCAATTCTTTGTGGTGAAAACTTTCCAAAACCTTCTTTCTAGCATTTTGAAATGTATAGTGCTGTATTGGTCCGGGTTCGCTAGCGTAACAGAACTCACAGAACACATATATGGTAAAAGGGGATTTATCAAATCAGTTACAGTCCAAAGCAGTGTAGCCTCAAGTTGCCGACTGCACGTGGAGAGCCGGAGGAACCAGCAATCCAAGAGCTGGAGTCTAAGAAACGGAGCAACCACTAATTAAGTCCCAGTCTAAGATGGAAAGGCCAGGGAACTCTCTGGAGAAATGATGGTGAAGGTCCAGTTGGAAGAGCTGAAGGCCGATATCTCAGATGAGAGTAGACGTGCTTTTTTCAGGAAGAACCACACGTACATTCAAGTGGCTTTCTCCTTCTGTTATCCAGGTCCTGCGCCTATCAGAACCATGCTGCCTACATTCAGGGCAGGACTTCAATCTGCCATTACATAAACCAATCATCTCATCAACACACCCAAAGTCACGTAATCTTAGGTGTTTCATGATCCAGTCAAGTTGACAATCCAGACTAACCATCACAAGTGCGTAATTGTTATCTAGAGTTCTTTAATTCAAATTTTACATTTCCTATATTTTCCATAATGAACATACATTGGTTCATACTATAATAATAAAACAATTAAGAAATCCAGCCCTGCAATGAATAGAACCAGAACCAAGAGAGTAAATGTGGAAAGGAAAGTTAGGTAATAGACACAGCAAAAATGTTCCAGATACTTTAAAAGATTGAGAAATACATCAGGCAGAAGGCAATAGAAGTTAAAACATGGAGGATTTGGCTTAGATAAACAATATCATTATTTTTTAAGCTAGAGGACTCAGGGAAAGGAACAGATTTTAAAACTAAGATTTTAAACTTCTAATTCTTTTGCGGTTTTATGAAACATCCTGATAGATATGCCCAATGGGTAGGAAAACTGGTACAGAAGGCATATGATTTGGTAGAACAATAGATTTAGAAGCCAGCAACATACAAGACAGAATCACTGAATGCATGAAATTGCCCCAGGATAATGTAGCGTAAGGATATAGGAAAGCTCAGAACAGATCCTTGGAGAACCCCAACAGTTATCAGATGGGCTGAAGACGACATGGCAGATATGGCTGCAAACTGATCCAGAAGGGAAATTTTGAGCCAGGTGTGGTGTACACCTATAATCCCAGTACTTGGGAGGCTGAGACAGGAGGATCACAGGTTCAAGTATAGCCTCAGCAATTTAGCCAGGCCCTCAACAACTTAATGAGACCCTGTTTGAAAACAAAATAGGGCTCGGGATATAGCTTAGAGGTAGAATGGCCTTGGGTTTAATCCCCAGTACCACAAAGCAAAAGGGGGGAGAGAGAGAAACTTTGGAGTCAGGTCCACCTGAGCACGTCATGGCCCTTAGTAAGTAATTCAAACTCCCCAAGTTGCAGTTTCCTCATTTTTAAAGTGATAATGATTTCATGATTTCTGCCTGGTAAGTTGTATGATGTCTTAACTGTGACACGAAGAGTTCAATGAACACTAGCTAATGCTAGTAGTAGTCATTATCCACTTAGTAGATATAAAAGAGAAGATAAATAAGGATATCAGAAAGAGGGGAAATACTAGAAGAAAATGATGTCTCCAGAGACAAAGAAAGGGACCCTCAATTAGCTGGCAGTAATCAACAGAGTCAAATCCAAATAAGAAGCAAACAGAATCCGGTGGCCTTGGTGTTTAGAAAGTAACTTGAGATGGTTGTCAAAATAATTATATCTGACTTGTAGTCATTTCCTTTGAAAAAAAGCTCTTCTTGAATAGTTTCTAATATTTCCTGACATTCTATCACTTTAATTCATAAAGAAATAATGAGAATTTTATCAAAATAAAGTTAATGCTTTTATTAAAATAAAATCTGCCACTGAGCAACTATGAAGGGGTTAGGGTCAGTTTGTTTTCCTTTTCATATAATAATACTGGGCAGATGTTTTAACAATAGGGCTTTACAATGACTTCCTGAAAGTCTTGAGAGTTATCAACCACAAACAGGCGTACAGAACAACACTTCTTAAAAATGATGACATTACCTCTGCTCTATCCGTCTCTCCACAGGATTCATGACAAGAAGGAAAGACCGGGGACAAAATGTCTGTGCAGGAGACTTCTTCCTCTGGGAGTTTTAATTTTTGTTCTTTTTTCAGGCACCATGGTTGGAAGTACCTTATGTCAAAAGGGAAGTAAGTGAAATAAATACATCACAAAACCAGAGTAAATATTGAGATATTTAAAGTAGGATTGGAAAGACCAACAACTAAAACTATATTACCAAGAGCAAAGGGACAATGGCAATAAAAGATATTTGGGAGCACTGAAGTTTAGCCAAGATTTGGAGCTGCTGCTCAGAGTGTGGCCCCAGACCTTACAACCAGAGTCCAAGGCCAGAGGCCCCACTCTGGGGGACCCTATGCGCCACGTCTGGGCATCTATCCCAAAAAGCCAACCAAAGAGACAAATGGTGATGAAGGCAGAAAAGGAATTTATTCTTGGCATAGCCACACTGGGAAGAAAAACAGCAAACTAGTGACTATAAGTCCCTCTCTCCAAAGGGCTAACAAGAGTCTTGGGGTTATATAGCAAGGGTGGCGGCTTGTAGAGCTGGCAGTTTCGATCAGGCTGTGGTGTGGTTGATCATTATCTCAAGATCAATAGGTCAGAAAGGGCTTTGCTGGCCATAAGAACATTGTTGCTGCCTGGGGGATAGTTTTGTCTCTGGTCACAAGATGTTTTCCCATCAGACCTCTTGTTCCCGGAATCCTGCAGGAGAGAATCCCTCAGAAAAAGAACAATTCAGAAAGGCAAGATGGAGACACACGCACATGCAGAGTTGAGCAGGAATCTGACCTAAAGTGTAAGGTAGCAAAAGAAGTCATGCGAGAGGAAGGCAGATATGCCAAGCTTTTATCCTGTTCTTAGTTATCCATTGGGTTGCTGCAGTCGGGAGTGAAGAGTCAGTGCTTTTAGCAAAAGCAGCCTTTTAAGTTCCTATTACAGCCAGAGCCCGGGCAGCCAGTTGCTGGGGCAGAGCCCAGGAGTGCCTGGCTCTCCTAGAGAGGGGGCTTTGGAAGCATCTTCAAAGTGAGAGAAAAGAAGGAGCACTTCCGCACAGGTGAGTTTTCCAAAGCTCCAAGCTGTAGTCCTCGCACTTTCTGTGCTTCTTTGTCATGGGGGTTAGAAAGGCCTACGAGCTGAAAGCAGCGAAGCAAAGCCAAATAGGCACAGAGAAGTCCATTGTACAAAGTATCATTTTCAAGCTGAGGGTGCATATAATACATTCATAGAAAGGGAATACCAGCCTAATCATAATGGAAATGGTTAGTTCACATCTAAGACCCCGAGAGAGTGTGAAAAGGTAATCCACACATGATTCACTTTTATCCCACACATTCTTAATTGAAGAGACAGACAGATGCTATTCTTTAAAAAAGTAAATTGTCCAGCTTAGAGAACTCATCTGAAAAATAGCAGTCGTTTGTATTAAAATCAATGAAAAAAAGAAAAAAAGCTATGTTCCATGTGACTGAGTATGACTGCTCCTTGTCAAACTCCAGATACAGCAGTAGAAAGGCCGTGCTCTCTCGGGTCCTTGAACTTGATGGTAGCTGCAAAACCCAGAGAACCAGGAGTGGGGGAGGGGAACGAAGGGAAACCCACCTAGTGTGCAGTCTTAGGACTGACTCCCCATATCCTTGGTTGTTAGATAAATGAATTCTGTTTCTTTCCTGTCCAAAACTTGGCATGCACACCATTTTTTGTACATTTTTTTACATTCATTTCTCTCTATATGTTCTCTTCCAAGTATATTTCTGGATTTTAAATCTTAGGGATTTTCAAAAGGCACAACACCTACCTTACTTTACAAGAGTATCCTCAGAGCATTATCAGAAACTAACATGGGAAATATATAACAACAATTGCTTTTGGGGCCCAATGGAGTTCCATAAGAATGCTGTAGGTCAATTTTTCACCTATAAATGTGTCCTTTTTATTTATTTTTTTTGTTATCACTACTTCTAAAATTCATTTTAGATATGTATACATATATATAGATATACATATATGTATTCTTCACTACAAGAACTTTTGAGGTTTTATTTATTAGTTGAGTATATTTTATTTATTTATTTTTATTGTGGAGGGCATGAGTGAAGGGAGTCTTTCCTAAAGAACATTTTCTGATATGTGCTTCCTTCTAAAGTATTTTTTCCTAAAAGTAACCCTTTCATTGTGTTAATAAATAAAAATCCAAAGAGCTTTATTCAAGGGTTTTAGACATTTCAAAAATCTGTCCTATTGTAACTGGAAACCTTGGAGACTCATTGAAATACCAGTGGCACAAGTTTCTTTTTATTATGAAAGATGTTTATGTGAAGAACAAAATAGACAAGAGAAAGTAACTGCTTCAGAATACTTGATGGGCACTTTAATCTTCTATTAATATGCAAATTTTGTTCTTTAGAACCCCAGTAAGAGATTTTTTTTTCCCCAATCAGGCTATTTGAAAGTAGTCTTATTCTCCCAAAGGTCCTTCTTCCCTGAGTCTAAGTGAAACAGTGTTTTTTATGCTAATTCCCAAGATGCTCTTGTATGCATCATTTTCTTTTGAAATTATATGGAGTTTATTGAACCACATTTGTAAGACATTCCACAGTTGATTTCATTCTAAAGATCTTCTTTAATAGAACTGATTCCCCTGTTGATCTGTGTCATAGGAGAATGTTAAAGAAAATCAGTTTTAACAACATGGTCGGAAATAAAAGCTTGAGGACAGAAATGAAGATACATGCCTGTAAACAGGAAAAGAACAATTTTTGTTGAGTAATTAACCTCATCAAGAATTCGAGCCTACTAGGAGCTACTTCATTGATATCACAATTGTAAAGTTCCACTTCATAAATATAAATTTCAAGAGTAATCACTAAGGAACATGACCACAGCCTTTTTGTTTTCTTGAAGGCATTTATACACCTTGCATTGCATTTCAATATCTTACTTTTTCAAGAGACTGCAATTATACCAACAATACAATGACAATTCTCTGTTTTTGGTAGAAATTAGGATGAATAATAAAATTATTTTTATACAGTCATATTACCTTCCACACACTAAGCACTTCAAATATCTAGTTCATATTAAGAAGAATGAAACATTCTACATCATTTTTTCTCTTTCATACTGATGGCGGCCAGAGAAGTCTCAAACACTTTGTCAATATGTTGTCCAAACTATTGTCTAATTATCTTTCTCAGAGAACGAGCATTTCTTATTTATCCACCTTGTTACATTATTTAAAAAAAAACACCTGAAAAGGTATCAATATATAATGTTTCTTCTGGACTAACAGGCTTATTCTGATTTTAAAAATTTACATACTTATATAATTTATGGCCCATTCCCCTCCCCCAATCCATCTTATTTCAGAAATATTGACTCTAAAATTCCATTGTGTACATATCCCATAGTTTTGTAATCTATTCATCAGTTGATGGGCATCTTGGCTGGTTCCAAAGTTTGACAATTACATCATTTGCAGGGAAATGGAGGGAACTGGAGAACATTATGCTAAGTGAGATTAGTCAGTCACAAAGAGTGAAAAGTCAGATGTTCTCCCTAATATGTGGAAGCTAGGGAGAATGGGACTTAGAAGGGGACTCCAGACAGAGATGGAGAAAACTTTAGTTGAGCAAAGAAGGCGACCTGAGGGAGATGGGAGCAGGGAAGAGGGAAATACACTAATGCACACGATGTCTATACACAAATTTATCAGAGTCAATCACTATGCTGAGCACAGAAAGGAGGGAAGGGGGAGGGAATAGGGTGGGATTGGAGGGAGGGCTAAATGAACAATGTGTGCATGCATGCTTCTGATACCCTGACACTTATCAAAATGTATAACTACAATGCACCAATAAATGAATATATTTTAAAAAAAGAAATATTGACTCTATTTTTTTCTGACAGAAAATCATGGTAAGTTATGATCCAGGCATAAAAAATGTATATCATCATCTCTCTCTCTCTCTCTCTCTCTCTCTCTCTCTCTCTCTCTTTTGTAGCACAAAACTACCCTTTGCTTTCATCACGCAACCTATGTACCAGACAGGACAGTTGTAAATGACATATGTTGTGTTAAAGATTAAAATCATACCTAAAGAGAAGTTGGAGTCACATGAAGACATGAAGAAAGGAAAGCCTGGTTTGGTGGTGCATGCTTGCAATCCCAGTACTTGGGAGACTGAGACAGGAGGATCGCAGGTTTTAGGACAGTCTCTGCAACATAGTGAGAAAAGAGAATAAAAAGCTCCCAGCAACCTAACGAGACCCTATTTCATAATAAAAAATAAAATAGGGTTGGGGGTGTAGCTTGGAGGTAGAACACCCCTGGGTTCAATCCCCAATACCACAAAAACAAAAACAAACAAAACCCCAAAACATGAAGAAAGAAGGGCATGCTTTCACCTGACACTGGGCCTTTTCAAATCAATTTCACTTTAGCTAGAGTCGTTCCCATCTCTTCCACCTAGAACAATTCTCCAGGATCCAAGAACACTTGTTTTTCCTCCGGAACTTTCCTGGATCCTTCTACAACCTCCACGTAAAATACATTATTCCATCTGTTAAAAACAAACAAACAACAAAATGCCACTGTATTTTTTATGTATCTTTATCCCAACAGTCAACATACAGATTTGTAGGTTTTTGTTTACATGTCAATTTCCTCTAATAAAAGTCCAGGCATCTGCCTTATCTTTCTAATTCCCAGCACACAGAGAAAACTCAGTAATTCACCTGTCTACTCCCAATGCATGTTGCTTGACTACTAACATTTAAAAGAATGAAGATGCACAGAAGGTTAAAGTTTCCAGGGAAAGAGTTTGTCCTGATCTCTATGATGTTTCCTGACCAAGTTAATCATAAAATCTAAAAGAGGTACTGGTTCCCTGTGAGAAGAAAACGCCCAGTTGGGTATGATGGTGCACACTCCTGTAATCCCAGTAGTTGGATGGCTAAGACAGGAAGATCCCAGGTCTGAGGTCAGTCTCAGCAAGTTAGCAAGGCTCTTAGCAACTTAGTGATATCTGTTTCAAAACAAAAATAAAAAGGGCTGGGGGTATAGCTCAAAGTAGAATGTCCCTGGGTTCAATCCCCAGTACCAAAAAAAAAAAAAGAAAAAGGAAAGAAAGAAAAAAAGAAAAAGAAAAGCCCATTTTTCTTCTGTAAATAGTAGGTAGAGTTATGAGGTGTTACAATTACAGCGTTATGCTGATTAGAGAGAAAAAAATCTCTAGAGCACTGAAATCTATAGCAACTCCTTCAAAAATTTGCCAGTTGAGATCTAGAGAACTAGCCTGACAATAAAAAATTCTCATTCTTTAGCAATAACAACTGTAGAGTATTGATAACCAATACTGTAAGTCTCTCCACAGATTTAACAAACAGTACCTACTGCTTTGGGACCTGGATGTAGAGAAAAGCATGTGATTTTAGCAAGCAACAGGAACTAACACTAGTCACACACAAAAATTGATGGAGTGGGTTTGAGGATTGGTTTAGAAAGCACGGAGCTGACTGAGTTATTACCACTTGAAGCAGCCAGTGCATTAGGGATAATAGCCATGCAGACTCTGGATAGTTATAGATACCAGCTCAGCAGAATCTAATCTCACCCAGAGAAAAGTATTTTTATTTAGTATAAAAGTTTTTTCAAAGGCATAAAATGAGAGTCCACAATACATATTTGGATAGAATTTGTTCCACAAATAAGAGTAAAAAATATACTTACATAGATTACCCATGAGCATTACAACTTGGTAGTTTGTGGGGTTACTAGCTAATAATACCCTGATCAAAATCTTGTCATTATAATTGTTCCCTGAGATAAGTCAAGAATAAAGAATCCAATATATTTTTCACAATCACATTACTGAGAAAGGCCCTACCACTCAGATATGACTCAACGGGGAATAAAGGATGTGTCTAATGTATTTAGGAGCAATTAATATTGCTGTTGTCATCGTCTCTGAAGTTGAAGTAGTTGGCCTCTGTCAACCCTTAGTCTTCAAAGTGAAGAATTTGTCATATTTAAGTTTTTCAACCATGACTAAATGTATTCCTTAAGGATATGCCTCTACTACTGAACATTCTGAGAAAATTGGTGGGATAACAAACTAAATTATCTCTGCAATGGAATTTTCTCCAAAAAAAACTCACTTTTGCTTTTTGCACTAAGAACCTCTCCAGGTAATAGAAACTGGAGAGAATGAGGTAAATTCCTTCCCTTGAAGTGACATATATTAAAAAATAAAGTATCAATGACCATAGTTTGAAATTATTTATACAATCTTCAGGATTAGATATACTATTTGTTCTATGTGCTTATTTCCACTGAAGGTCAAGGTTATAGAAATGATGCTTAAACCTGTCCAAAAGAAAAAGTAATTCCAGAGTTAGATTTTTTATAAGACAAGCTTTTCATGTACCAGAATGCAAATAGATGAACTTTTAAGGAGAAGGCCTATCAGAAGCTAGACTTAACCCCAAACTGCAACAAAGAACATGACATATGTTTTGTTTTGGTAACATCAAGCATAGAATTTAACATAAAATTGGTAAAAGTACAACTGGGAGTTTAAGGTATTAAGTTAATGCTGTCATGTATACCATATGAAATTTCTTAGTAAATGAGAAATTCTTCAGATAGCTTGTCACGTCCTTACCAGTCAAGCAGAGAATTAAGTTGCTGTTTGTGCTTAGCAAAGTTCAGCAGGGCAGTTACTGGGGTCAAATTTTCAAGGACCTTTGAAGCTAATTAGTATGAATCCAAAGGTTATTTTCTGGAACTCTGAGGAAGTTGCTGACTCATCTCTATTTCTCTTTTCTGGCACTCTTTCTCATACTCTAAAGTATTTTACAAGACATATTTTCATTTCTACCATTAGAGTCAATTGTAGACCTATATTTGCAATGTAATTCCATATACAAATCCATTTTTTCTAATAAAAAAACAAAATGAACTTGATTCATAAAAGATTAGTGAGACACTTTTGTGATGATATATATATATATATATCATATTTATATGGATCTCTTTCTACTTATACGTAATTTATCTACCTGCAGGCAACTGTTAACTGTGAATAGAGGCTCAACTAATGATTGTTTAGTATTACTATCAGACCATTTCATTAGTTCATCAAAACCACTGTTGAGATGATTCCTAAGGATTCTGAGATCAATGATAGAAGCACTTTGTTTTAACCCAACAAAGAAGGAATAATCTTTTAAACAAGGGTGATTCTTATTCCATTTGACTTGCTTGTAACACATTTATATTCAGCATACCAAAATTAAACTTTTAATTGCAACATTTCCATGTATCCCAAAATATTCCTCCTATCTTCCACATTTCAATATGTAATATTCACCCAAATGCTCTAGACCAAATCTATGGGTCATTCTTAATTCTTCTTTCACCCTCAATTTTCACTTTCAATTTACTAACAAGCCATATCTTGAATCTACCTATAAATCTTCATAGTCACTGCCTATGTTTTATCTCATTACAATAATAGTCTCCTACACTCCCTAATTCTACCATTGCCTACCTCCAGAATGTCTTTTGCCTGCTGTTGTTTGTGATTAAAAGTATAAATCCACCGGGTGTGGTGGCGCACGCTTGTAATCCCATTACTTTGGGAGGCAGAGACCAGAGGATCCGGGTTCGCGGCCAGCCTCAGGTCGCTCTCTCTCTCTCTCTCTCTCTCTCTCTCCCTGTCTCTCTTTCTCTCTCTACTTAGTGAGGCCCTCCGCAACTTCGTGAGACCGGTTTCAAAATAAAGTATAAAAAATAGGGCCGGGGGTGTAGCGCGGAGGTAAAACGCCCCTGGGTTCAATCCCCAGTACCGCAAAAAAAAAAAAAGTATAAATCTTCTAATCCTACCCAGCTTTTGAAAACCAGTTTGTAATTTCCTATTGAACCTAGAATAAAGTCAAAGTTCCTTACTTCAGTGTAACTTAAACTGTGGTCCACAGACTGGTGCTGATCTGTGATGTGATAAGTGCAAAAGTTAAGAGTAAACATTTAGATAAGTATATAGTAATTTGACAGTGCTGTGTCTTCTACCTATGTGAGAAGTGAACTTGCTTAGTTGCAAAAGGATAGACTAGTTCCAGTGTTGCCAGTCTCTCAGTGAATTTGTACTGCCCAATATGTGCATGTGTTTTGGACCAGTATGCATCAGAAATTAAGAACAAGAGGAGGAGGAGAAGGAGGAGGAGGAGGAGGAGGAGG
>PVJS01022354.1:0-30613 GCA_004027185.1 Glis glis
TTTTTTTTTTTTTTTTTGCAGTACCGGGGATTGAACCCAGGGGCGTTCTACCTCTGAGCTACACCCCCAGCCATATTTTTTATCCTTTTTTTTTCTTTTTTTGCAGTACCGGGGATTGAACGCAGGGGCGTTCTACCTCTGCGCTACACCCCTGGCCCTATTTTTTATACTTTATTTTGAGACCGGGTCTCACGAAGTTGCGGAGGGCTTCACTAAGTAGAGAGAGAGACAGAGAGAGAGAGAGAGAGAGAGAGAGAGAGAGAGGGTGTGCGCACGCGCGTGCGCGAACTGAGGCTGGCCGCGAACCTGGATCCTCCGGTCTCTGCCTCCCAAAGTACTGGGATTACAAGTGTGCGCCACCACGCCCGGCTTTTTTTATCCTTTAATTTGATACCGGGTCTCACAAAAATTGTGGAAGACCTCACTAAGTAGCTGAGGCTGGCCACAAACCCGGATCCTCCGGTCTCCGCCTCCCAAGTACTAGGATTACAAGTGTGCGCCACCACGCCCGGCTTTCTTTTTTTTTTTTTTAGATGTTTACATTTTAGCTAGGATGGGCTGAAATAACAAGCACCTTGAATAATAACTTTGAACAGTAGCTTGTCTTGGTACAGACAGTAAAAAAGAGAAAAGAGCAGATTAGGTTTTTCTTTTCTTTTCTTTTCCCCCCTTTTGGGGCCTTTTTGGACCCAGGTTAGCTTGGTCTCCTGATGACTGAGAAGGAATGTGAGAAGTGGAGGTCACCCCAGGAGCAGCCTAACTCTTGAGTAAAGAAGCACTCAAGGGCTGACCCAATATGCCCTGAACAGTCACTTTACAAACGAACCTTGGTCCGCGGGCAAAAGGCAACGTGGAGAATCTGACACCCGTGTCCATGATGAACCGGACAGAATGTGTTTCTAAATTTAGGGTTGCCCAAGGCTCTTCAGCTTTGACTCAGGTGGTGGGAGCCTGGAGCTATGGCTCTGGGACCCATCACTGGGTACCTGGGGTCGAGGGCCCCAGATCCCTTTGCTTCTGGGGGCACTTGGACTTCCAGTGGTCACCTTTACATCCTGGGCAGGAAGTATGTAGGTGGGAGTAAAAGAGTGACTGAAAAAGAGACACCTCCCTTCTCATGCATATTAAATTTGGGATGATGGAGGACTCTCCTTTCCGCCACACTATCATCCCCATCGCCAGAAACTGACCAAATTTTTAGAGTGCCCAGGTGGTCCAAGCTGTCCTTTTTTTTTTTTTTTTTTTTTTTTTTTTTGGTACCGGGGATTGAACGCAGGGGCGTTCTACCTCCGCACTACGCCCCCGGCCCTATTTTTTTTTTATGCTTTATTTTGAAACCGGGTCTCACGAGGTTGCGGAGGGCCTCATTAAGGAGAGACAGAGAGAGAGACAGAGAGAGAGACAGAGCGAGAGCTGAGGCTGGCCGTGAACCCGGATCCTCCGGTCTCCGCCTCCCAAAGTACTGGGATTACAAGCGTGCGCCACCACGCCCGGCTGTCCTTTTCCACAGTTCTAACTAGCTCTAAGTTTCTGGAACTTGGGAAGCCTCCTGCTGCAGCTGTTCATTCTGATGTAGACAGACAAAATCTTAATGTCAGCCACAGTACAAGCTTTCCAGCATGTGCTGTCACAGGTCTCATGCTCTCAGCTGCGGCTGTGGCTGCACAGCCTGGCTCAGCTCCCTGCAGCCCCCCCCCTCGTTGGGCCCCCGCGGGCGCATGGGGCTGTAGTTGCTTGTCGGCACAGCTGCCATTACCACCATGGTTGTTAATGACCATGTTTGCAAGCACAGCCATGAGCAGGAAGGCTAGCCTGCACGCTTGCCCCGCCAAGAGCCTGTCCTGAGCCGCCTGCGGGAGAGAAACACACTGATGTTTAACAACAAGCTCAAGGCTGGCGTCTACTCTATAGGAGTTAGGAACAGAACGGGGAGAGTTAGTCTGGCAGCGGTGGGACTCTGAGGACCCCGGGGCACTCCAGTGGCACCCGGAGCAGGCAGGGACTCATAGCTCCCACGGGTGGGCGGAGCTTAGGCTCACAGCTGAGCGGGCCTGGATGGCAGCAGTGAGTGTTTGCAGAGCTGCTGGCCCCCTCTCCCATCCTGCTATCAGCAGTGAAGACTGGCTTATTTAAAGCATAAGACAATTTTACAGGGACAGTTTTAGAGTTCACATTCATAACAAAAGCTTAAAAGTTAAAAGAAATTGGCCAATGAACGTGTATCAGTTCTCAAAATATGTGTTTAAAAGCAACATTTTTATGCCTCTTACATAGTTTATACAATAGAAAGGGAGAGAAGGAAGAGAAGGAAAAAGAATAGGGACCGTTGAGCTCTTGCACTGTGTTTGGGTTCACAGACCCTCGCCAGTCCTCTAAGGACAGAGCCAACTGATACCCCATTGCCATGCAAGGCTTAGGGAATGTCCCTTGCCACCCACAAAGGGGGGAGCCATGACCGGTGGGGCAGACTGAATTTATGCTCATTTGGTCTATGAAAGTGAAGGACAGTAATATTACATACATATGCATAAATAAAACATTTAGAAACAGGGAGAAAAAAAAAAACATTTTAGTAGACTTACCAAGGTCGATGTCTCTGAAAGTCCCCCGGTCAGCGCCAAAGATGTAATGGTTTTGGGTGGGGTCAGTCGCCCACCCAGTTGTAGATTCTTCTCCTAGGCTCCTAGGATAGTTTAGAAAAAAAAAAAAAAGCCTGGAGACTTCCTTTGATTACAATGCTTAAGCAAATTTTTACTACAAGCAGAGAGAGAGAAGGGGGGAGATAGAGAGAGAAAGGGAGAGAGAACCATCACACACCATGGAGCAGAGTGCTGAATGCTGACACCCCCCCTGGGCACCCAATCTTAAACAGGGTTTGTCCTATCTGGTCTTCCTTATCTGGGTTGCTAAGTTCCCAGGCCAATAGACCACACTTTGTCAGCATCTACGTGTGAGGATAATGTGTGTGTGTGTGTGTGTGTGTGTGTGTGTGTGTGTGTGTGTGTGTGTTTCAGCTCTTCCCAGGTCCATGGACTTCTAAGTTTTAAGGTTTGTAACTTTCTTAGTGTTGGCCTTCATCTTATCTTCGTTGCCATGCCGACCCTGCAGGCTCAGGACAGAAGAAGCCCAAACAGCAGGCTCGGAAGAGTAGGGTAGGAAGCAGCCTGTCTTTTTTTGTTTGTTTGCAGTGCTGGGGATTGAGCCCTGGGGCATTCTACCTCTGAGCTACACCCCCAGCCCTATTTTTTATTCTTTATTTTGAAACAGGGTCTCACAAAGTTGCGGAGGGCCTCACTAAGTAGCTGAGGCTGGCCGTGAACCTGTGATCCTCCTGTCTCAGCCTCCCAAGTGATGGGGATTGGGCTCACATTGATTGCTAATAGGTATCAATTGCTAATAGTGAGAACAAGCTCTCATACTCTGGCAGAACAATAAAATCCTTTTCTCTGTCTCTAAGTTGTCAGCCGAGAGCTGCAGCCAACGTTGACCTTGGTCAGCTAAAAGTTGGCTGTTAGCCCAGCTAAACACTGAATGTTATAAGCATAGACACATGCAATTAGAAAAGAATTATAGACTTTCACAACAGCTAAGACTAACATTAAAAGATGAAAATGCAAGCTATATTAACCCAATATTAACTACTAATAATACAAAATAGTTATAGTCCCAAATCCTCGATACTTTAAAAGACTATATTCCTGATTATTTTCTTTCCTTTATTATAAAACAAGTTTTCAACATAATAAGTAACTTCTAGCAGATAGAGATAAGAAGATGCTTAGAACTCACCAAGGACACAGGTGGGCAATACACATGCTTTAAACTTTAATAAAAACAAAGAATAAAGCGGGCTTTTAACATACAGCCCCATGACCTCGTTAACCAAGCAATACCTTTTGATCAAGTGATATCTGACCTATCTGTCTCTGTGAGGATGAACAAATGAGGCTAGCAGAAAAGGTTTGATTGGCTGATCTGCACCTGCTTTTGGTGGGAAAAGAAGACTATTGGTTAAGTGGGATAAGAAACAAGAGATAATAATTCTTAAAAAATTGTATATGTTCAAAGGCATTAGTGCCTTACTTTCAAGGCACTCCACTGCGTCTCCTCTGGCATAGTGCTTTGATTACTTTGTCCCCCGTTTCTCTCTGTAATAATAAAACTTTGTTCAAGCTTGCAACAGTAGTTCTGGCTAACTTTTTCTAAACTAGCTAAGAACAAGAACCCACGGCATTGCTCCAAACGGTAACACCAAGTACTGGGATTACAAGTGTGTGCCACCATGCCTGGCTCTGTTTTAACTTTTTAAATGCCTGTTCTGCTTTGTGAAATTATCTATAACAGGATCAGTTCCCTTATCCTGTTTTACTATTACTGGTCACTCTCCTCGGTTACCTAAAGTTCCTTTTATTTCCTGTTTTCTCCCTAGTAGGCAGAACTCTAAGATAAACCTCCAAAGCCCCTCATCCTTATATAAATCTCTTCCCTTGAGTGTCTACAGAACCTGTGAATATAAGATTGTACTCACACAAAGAGTGTGGCATACTCCTGTAATCCCAGCACTTAGGAGGCTGTGATAGGAGGTTGGCAGGCTTGAGATCAGCTTCAGCAATTTAGACTTTCAGAAACCTAGTGAGACAATGTTTCCAAAAAAATTAAACGAACAGTGGGGCTGGAGATATAGCTCAGAGGTGGAATGCCTCTGAGTTCAATCCCTAGTAACACACACACACACACACACACACACTGTCCTCACACAATTAAACTCTATGTTAAGGGGGATTTTATAGCTGACTTAATGTCCTGAATCCATTGACTTTAAGACAGATCATTGGGGTGGCTCTGGTTTAATCACAGCAGCCCTTGCTCGTGTGACTCTGAGGCGGCTCCAAGGGTTCCGGCACTCTCCACTAGAAGAATCAGATAGACGCACACCATCCACAGGGACGAGACTCTTTATTGGGACTGCTTGCTGGAGAAGGGGCCAGGGCTGACTGAGAATGGCAGGCCGGCTCTCAGGTGGTTCCTCTCCCTGGGCAGGTACTTAACCTGGAGGGAGGGGTGGTTGGCCGGTCATCTTGGAGTCAACTATTACATCTCTCCTATAGACTTCGCATCCTGTATCAACATTTCTATCCTGTGCTGAGTTACTGTAGCTGTTCAGAGAACACCTGGGTGGGGAGCAGAAGAAAACACAGATCATGGCAAAAAACAAATTAAGGGCCCTGGGCCCGGAGTGGTGGCGCATGCTTGTAATCCCAGTACTTGGGAGGCTGAGACAGGAGGATTGCAGGTTCATGGCCAGCCTCAGCTACTTAGTAAGGCCCTCTGCAACTTAGTGAGACCCTGATTCAAAATAAAGAATAAAATAGGGCTGGGGTGTAGCTCAGAGGTAGAAAGCCCCTGGGTTCAATCCCTAGTACCAATAAATAAATAAATAAGGGCCCTGCGAAGTTGATGTTTTGGTGGCTACTCAACAGTTCTTATCCATTGAGAGTCATGGTAGGGTGTCCTGGCTTTAATGAGACACGCTGGGTTTTGGGAGGCTGATAAGACTGACAGTGACTGAGGGGGAAGGGAAAGGCACAAATTATGGTGTGTGTGTGTGTGAGAGAGACAGACAGACAGGCAGACACACTGGGGATTGAACCCAGGGGCATTCTACCTCCGAGCTACACCCCCAGCCCTATTTTTTATTCTTTATTTTGAAACATGGTCTCACTAAGTTGCGGAGGGCCTCACTAAATAGCTGAGGCTGGCCGCGAACCCGTATCCTCCCGTCTCAGCCTCCCAAGTACTGGGATTACAAGCATGCGCCACCACGCCTGACTCCCCTTTATTTTTTATTTTGAAACAGGGTCTTGCTAAATTGCTGAGGGTATCACTAAATTTCTGAGGCTAGCCTTGAACCTGCGATCCTACTATCTAAGCCTCCCAAGTACTGGGACTATAGGTGCCCAACACCACACCACAACTATAACTAAATAGCAATAATTAAGGTGGGAGAGCGAGGGAAAGGGCACATCATTCTATGAATCGCTAACAAGCTATTAATTAGGGCCCAGGAGTGCATTTGCTCTTTGTCCACATGGTGGTCCCTGACTGTCTCACTTCTCTTTATGAGACAGCCAGCTGTGTTGAAAGTGAAGGAGAAAACAGGCAAAGACAGCGCAGACCATAGCTCCTATTCCTTTGGGCACATCCTTACCCATTAGTCAGCAGCAAGTAGAGCATGTTGGTAGACTGTGTGCATATCAAGATTTGAATAAAAACACCTGAGTTAATTGTGTGCAGACTTTCCACCGTTCTGGTAAGAACAACACATGGATGCATGTGTGAGCTCCGAAAGATGAGTTGTGTGAAGTGGGTGATTCTCAAATGAATTAAGTGAGCTTGTGCTTAAAACTGCTATTGTACAACATAAGGGCAAACAATAGAACTCATACTAATTACTTAAGATTTCAATTTTTCTTTTTTTAAATGGCATTGAATGACAAAAAAGCAAAAATTACCATGACAATGAAAGAGGCCACAGAAAAAGAGAAAGATTTCTCTTTTAATACCTTTAAGAATAATTATTTTCCTGGTTTTAGTACGAAGGCCCTGAATTTTCTTTTTCCACTGGGTTATGCAAATTATGTAGACAGCCATAGAACCAAACTTCTTATTATAAGAAAGTTTACAAGCCAGGCGTGGTGTGCATGCTTGTAATCCCAGCACTTGGGAGGCTGTGACCTGAGGATCCAGGTTCGCGGCCAACCTCAGCTACTTAGTGAGGCCCTTTGCAACTTAGTGAGACTGTGTTTCAAAATAAAGAATAAGAAATAGGGCTGGGGGTGTAGCTGGGAGGTAGAATGCCTCTGGGTTCAATCCCCAGTACTGCAAAAAAAAAAGAAAAAGAAAGTTTACAGCTATGAAAAGGTGCAAAAACAAGAATAAACCCTTTATAATTGGATAAGAATTAGTATGAGCTCTTGGTTTTTAGTAGCTGAGCATAAAAATAAAGAGATGTAAAGACTTGTGTAATTATAGACATATATGTACCATTTCCATTAAAAGAAATTAGGGTAACTTGGAGAAATAATTATTCTATAGTTGAAGCAGGAAAAGATGACCTTGAACAACTTTTTGTACCAGAAAGCAAAGGAGTGCTCAAAATGATGGAGTCCTGCCCAACGGACACAGAAGCCAGCTCCATTAGAGAAGTAGAGCATAAATATTAATAATGACAAGGGTGGGTAATAACCCATGGACTAAAAAAGGAATTCATGAAATCACACTGAAATGAAGAAATAAATGACCATAGGAAACTTATCCTCCAGTATATAGTGAACTCAGAAATGTAGAAATATGGAATTAGGAAATCATTATTTGGATTCTCTCGGGTCCTTGATTTCAAGATGACAACAGGGAAAAAAAAAGTTGAACCCACAAAGGCCATGGCCATGCGTGGCCTGTGCCAGGCACAGCTGTGCCCAGTGCGTGCCCAAGGACAAGGCAGCTAGAAAGTTCTTCACCGGAAACATAGCAGGGGCCACTGCTGCGAGGGACATTTCCAAAGCAAGTGTCTGACGCTTCTGTGCCTCCCAAGCTCCACGTGAAGCCGCATCACCACGTGAGTCCTGCCGCTCACAGCAAGATGCTCAGAAATGGATCCCCTGAGGCTGGAGGGACTGAACACACCCACCCTGACTCAGACCTCCTGGTGCTGCCCCCACCACCCCCAAAGCCCATGCAAGGAGCTTGTCCTCAAGGATGGCAGAAAAACTATCCTCTGGAAAAAATAAACAAATACAATGGGAAATTATACTGAAAAAAGAAAAGAAATCACCATTTTGGCAATCATATTACCAATCCATTCAAGAAGCATCAAGATGTCTAAACTAGTAGGTAAGCACTTGATGAGGAATAGAATATTCACCTCGTCTCAAAGTACCTCTTTATAAAATGGCTATTAATTACTAAGATAAAGAGGCCTTTACAGTGGATGAGTCTCATAGGGACCACTTGTACTAGTTTTCTGTTGCTGGTAACAAATTACCATGAGCCTGACAGCTTGAAGCAGCACTCGTTTAAGATGTCATGGGGAGCAGGGCTCCAGGGAAGCTGCCATTTGCTCCTTGTTCCCTTTTGTCCGTCCACCCCTCCTAAATCCTTTGGCAGAAGAGAAGCACCAGCTAGGTATTAACTGCTCAACCATTCCTTTGTGTGTGAGGTGCTGGGGATTGAACCCAGGGGCATTCTAGCCCCGAGCTACACCCCCAGCCCTATTTTATTTGAAACAGGGTCTCATTAAGTTGCAGAAGGTCTTGCTAAGTAGCTGAGGCTGGCCTTGAACCTGTGATCCTCCTGTCTCAGCCTTCCAAATACTGGGATAACAGGCATACATCACCCCGCCCAGCTATCAACCTTGCTTTTTCTTTCTTTTTTTTTTTTTTGGTGCTGGGGATTGAAGTCAGGGGCCTTCTGCCTCTGAGCTACACCTCCAGTGCTATTTTATTTTTTATTTTGAAACAGGGTCTCACTAAGTTGCTGAGGTTGACTGCAAACCTGTGATCCTCTTGTCTCAACCTCCCAAGTACTGGAATTATAAGCATGCACCCCATGTGCATGTATGTTACTATCACTATGATTTACATTATCATGCGAGACTATAATGCACCAATAAAAGTATATAAAGAAATATAAGTGTGTACCACCATACCCAACTCTCAATCTTTCTTTAGATTAGCCACAGAATGAGTTAGGGATGTAGCTCAGTGGTAGAGCACTTGCCTAGCACATGAGAGGCCCTGGGTTCAATCCTCAGTACCACCAAAAGAAAAATATTTAATGATTATCCACAGAATCCATGTGGCCTTTGTAACACACTTCCTTAGTAAATACTATAGGAAGTTGAAATCTGCCTGCAGCCTACACCACACAGCCTCTTCCCCTCCTCATCAAAACCCTTTGTGCCCCTGAGCCTGGGAAGATAGAGCTTTGAGGAGCTAGTTCCTCTATCTCCTTCAGGGCCAGTATGAATGAACTTGATTCCTTCCTTCCAACACTGTCTCCTGAATATCGGTACTTGAGCAGTGGGCAGCCTGGGCATTTGATGACCGAGGTCAAGGTGCCAGCCGGGCTGGATTCTTATCTGGATGCTGTGGGAAGGACTCATCTTCCAGTCTCATTGGACTCAGGGCCCGATTTCCTTGCTGGCCGTCAGCTTGAGGACATGCACGAGCCAGGGAGGCCAGTCATGGTTCTCTGCCCTAGGTCTTCAACCTACAAGCCTGAATCTCTCCAAAGTTGAATCCCTGCCACACTTCAAATCTCTCTGAGTTTTCTTTGGCTACTGGCCAGAGAAATCTCTCTGATTTTAAAGAGTTGCTTTGTTTGGTTGAGGAGCACCTGGATAACCACCCTTTTGCTATACAACAGCATAATCATGCAAGCAACACCATGAGCCAAGGTCTTAGAGCCATCTTAACATTCTGCCTACTGTACCACCTTCATGGAGCAATCTATTTAATATTACCAGTAGTAGGACAAACTGGAACTGTGCATCAATTATCAGAATGTAATGGCAAGAACCCAGCTTCAGGTTTGTGATGTCTCTGTTAAAGATGCGTTGGTCAGAGAACCAAGACGACAGGATAGCGAGAGGCAGCGTGTCGCTGGTGCTCTGAGAGTCGGAGCTCAGCCGGCGGGAAGACTGCTTCTTGACAAGAAAAGTAGGGCAGCCAAAACTCAACAAAACAATGAGAGCCAAAGTGCAGCAGATGCGAGGCAGTGGAAAGAGCCGAGGGCGGTAGGCAGCTCAAAGCATTTCACCTGGTGAGCAGAGAGCGGACACAAAGGCGCCATCTTGGCTGAGCCACGCCAGCACTGTGGCTCCAAGATTACCCCAGCAAAGAAACAGCTGATTCTCGTGAAACCAGAGATTATAGTCCACCATCGAAAGCAGTCGACATCGGACCATGATGAAGCCCAAGTCGAACGAGATCCACACCTACGAAGGCGATGACTGCAAAGGGTGGGACGCGAGCCTCAGCCCCCGCAAAGAAAGCGATGCGGAGAGACATAGATGAGGCGGCCAGGCACAGGAGCACCCCAACACCGAGAAAACGAGCGGGTGAAATGTGGCCCCCCTGGAGTAGCCTAGCACCAGCGCAGAACACCCCAGCACTGAGGACATGGTTGGACATGGTATGGTCCACCCCAGAAACCACCCAATGAGAACATGGATGAGTGAGATAAAGGGAGGCAGCGTGTTGATGGCACTCTGAAACTCGGAATTCAGCCGTTGAGAAGACTGGTGACACAAAAAATAAAAAGGGCTGGGGATGTAGCTTGGAGGGAGAATGGCCCTGGGTTCAATCCTCAGTAACACACACACACACACACACACACACACACATACACACACACACAATCTTCATTTCAAAAGCTGTAATATAATGATTGGTCTTTGTAAGAATTATACACTAAAGCATCCAAGGGGGATGGTGCATCATATCAGGAAACTACTCTCAAATCACACAGGGGAAAAAAGCTTTTTGTACTATGCAATTTTTCTGCATTTTTTCCTGAAAATATCTAAGAGAAAAAAGAAAGAAATTGTTAATTACCAAATCAAAAAAATTAAAATGGCAAAGTAGAATAGAAATAGAAATGCTGAAATGAAAA
This sequence comes from Glis glis, assembly GCA_004027185.1. NCBI lineage: Eukaryota > Metazoa > Chordata > Mammalia > Rodentia > Gliridae > Glis > Glis glis. The sequence continues at coordinate 10,672 of PVJS01022354.1, forward strand.
GAAATGATTTGGGGAAACTCTCATATTTAAAAGAAGCATTTTGCCAGGCGTGGTGGCACATGCTTGTAATCCCAGTACTTGGGAGGCTGAGACTGGAGGATCCGGGTTCGTGGCCGGCCTCAGCTACTCAGTGAGGCCCTCCGCAACTTCATGAGACCTAGTTTCAAAATAAAGTACAAAAAATAGGGCCGGGGGTGTAGTTCGGAGGTAGAACGCCCCTGAATTCAATCCCCGGTACCGAAAAAAAAAAAAAAAGAAACATTTTATGTTGAATCTTTTAAGAACCATCAAATAAAAGGGTCTCCCCCCTTTATGATATCAGTTTGTAAAAATGGGGAAAAATGCTAACTGGAAGGAAATGTGACTGGGTTAGAGTGAATTAGAAAACTGGTCTGAGTGGTTCTCAGACAATCTGTGTATTAAAATGGCAAAGCCGAAGCCGGGCGTGGTGGCGCGCGCTTGTAATCCCAGTACTTTGGGAGGCGGAGACCGGAGGATCCGGGTTCAGCTCTCTCTCTGTCTCTCCCTGTCTCTCTCTCTCTCTCTCTCTCTCTTTCTCTCTCTCTCTCTCTTTCTCTCTCTACTTAGTGAGGCTTCTGCAACTTTGTGAGACCCAGTTTCAAAATAAAGTATAAAAATTAGGGCCAGGGGTGTAGCGCGGAGGTAGAACGCCCCTGGGTTCAATCCCCGGTCCGAAAAAAAAAATGGCAAAGCCAACTCTCAGATGGATAGAAAAGTGGTATTTGTTTCTGTAGTGTGTTAAGAAGGCAACTAACGTTTTAAAGAAGCACACAGAGGGGTTAGGAGTGTAGCTCAGTGGCAGAGCATGTTCTGAACGTGCATGAGATCCTGGGCTCAATACCCAGCACCGGGGACAGGGGGAAGTATATAGAAATGTCAAGATTTTGTCAAGGTCCCAGGGCATCTCCTGTGGTTAAAGAAAGACCCTGGCCTTCCTTAGCAATAAGAACTTCTTTCCTATAGCAGTAATAAGACTTTAAAATTATTTTTTAATTTTATGAACATTTATCAGCCATCCTTACTTGTTTTTCATGGAATTCAACACTCAATATAAACACAGGGGCTACCTTTTGGTTTCTGTAAAAACAAAATTCACCCACCCTTAGGGTTTTAATGGTCTATTAACATAAACTTCAGTCTCTAAATATTACTTGAGACAGTCGTGAGGTTCCACGTTTGGACTAAACTCTACTGACTTTTGCATGGGTTGGTCCTCTGCACTTTGTGCTACTACTTCCAAATATAATCTTTATCAGTTGTGTACTTGGCTGAGCTCCCAACACCATGGTTTTGCACATGGACTGTCCTCATCCTGTCTTTGGATTTGGGACTTTGACTTTCTGTCTGTACAAGACACACTGGTACCATCTCTCTCCTACCAGGGCAAGGGCTGAGGAGTCTTGGTAGGGAGTAGGCTTGTGAGATTCCAAAATATCCACACATCTCAGCTCATTCTTTCTTAAGAACCTCTTTTCCTGGTGTTAGTTGTTATAAATAATAATGATAATAACAGTAATAATAATAATAATCATAATATTAATAACAGGTATGTCACTGATATGTAGTTTTCAGAATAAGTCACATATAAAGCATTTTTTGTTGTGGGTTTTTTTTTTCCCCTTGGTGCTGGGAATTAAACCCAGGGGTGTTCATGGTCCAAGCTACACTCCCAGACCTATTTTATTTTTTATTTGGAAAATGCCCCTAGCCATATTTTAGTTTTTGTTTTAAAATGGGGTCTCACTGCTAAATTACGGAGACTGGCCGTGAATCTTGGATCCTCCTGTCTCAGCCTCTCAAGTAGTGGGATTACAGATGTGCGCCACCATGCCCAGCTTCTAAAAGTCCATTTTTTTTTTTTTTTACTTTTTTTTTGCGGTACCGGGGATTGAACGCAGGCGCATTCTACCTCCGCGCTACACCCCCGGCACTATTTTTTTTATGCTTTATTTTTGAAACCGGGTCTCACGAAGTTGCAGAGGGCCTCACTAGGTAGAGAGAGAGAGAGAGAGAGAGAGAGAGAGAGCTGAGGCTGGCCATGAACCCGGATCCTCCGGTCTCCGCCGCCCAAAGTACTGGGATTACAAGTGTGCGCCACCACGCCCGGCCTAAAAGTCCATTTTTAAAAATTCATTTTTGTTAGGATACTCAGGAATAATCTTGGAATATTCCCTTATAATCTAGTTCATGAAAAACTGATAAATGTGATGGAATTCTAATTTACATCACTGTTTGGAGAGATATAGCCACCAAGCACATTGGAACATATATATGTCGCTGGCCATACATTATCTTTCAAATAGATAGAAAGCTTTTGAAATGAATGTCAAACAGGGAGGAAAATAAAAAAAAATTAAGCCTGAGTCACTTAGTGTCTCAACTGCTCATAACTGAGCACACCGGCATATGCTGGCTGGCTGGTGAGTAAATTCTCTTTCCATAGTGCTGAAGTAAGGTACTGACAAATTCTGAACAATGATTCTCCTTTTTCAATATTCATTTCCAGCCATAAAAGTCACTCATCATTACATTTCTGTATTTGGCAGTATGTGTATGAGTCTTTGCTCTAAAGGCAGTAGGTATTTCTTAAATAATTGGCTGAATAGCCAAGTACAAGGGTGCATGTCTGAAATCGCAGTACTTAGTACTGAGACAGGATAATTGCAGGTTCAAGGCCAGCCTTAGCAACTTAGCAAGACCCTATTTCAAAATAAAAAATTAAAAAGGGCTGGGAATGTAGTTCAGAGTTAAAATGCCCCTGGGTTCAATCCCCAGTAACTAACACACACACACACACACACACACACACACACACACACACACACTATTGATTGAATAAATGAATCATGAATCACTGGGATAGGATTTAGTTAGTTGAAATTGGAAGGACTAGAGTCTATTTATGTTCGTTTGTTAATTACTTGGTGAATAGTTTGAAAGTACTGTCTTTACAGATGGGATTTGTAAAAGCTACCACCCCACACTTTTTCCCATGATTTGGGAAACACTCCAGTCACTGACATTTGTAACTTATCTTTCAGAGGAGTAAGTCAATTCAGAGCCGAGATATAGGATATCCATTTTGGTTTCTTTCCATTGAAGAGGGTAGAACTTCTCATGTTTTCTCCATCCAACTCTATAAATGTGTCACATTGGACTGAAAGGCTCTAGTGGTTTGTCTAGAGTAGAGGGTGGCCTTTGGGGTTCTTTTGAGGAAAGCCTACTGTACTTACTTGCTATGGTGCTATGGGGAACTTTCCCAAGGGGACATGACTCTTCAATCAGTGTATTCTAATTCTGAAAACTGTCTCAGTTCCTAGAACTGGACAAGTGTCCATGATTTTCAGTTGTGGTGCTGACCCACTCAAGATCTTGTTTATATAGTACATATATTAAGCAACACCTTCATTGTGTGTCCATGTATCTTGCTTCTAGCACACCATGTTTTATTGTCTTTGACACAGATTCTTGAGGGCCAAACAAAGCCCGCGGGTTGTCACTCTGGCCTTGGTGTCCATTAGGTTAGTTGCATCCTCCTGTCTTCCTTCAGGTTTACCATGGCAATTAATACAGCCAACTAATTCCACCAAGTCTACCTTTCCTCTCACAGTTCTATGCTGCCCCCTAGTGTCTGCTAGTCCCGATCCTATCATCCTTATGGACTCCAGGGAGCTTGGTTTCCCATGGCATCTCCTACTGTCAACACTGGCCTACGTGGGACAGGTGGCATTTGACATGCCTGTGCCTCCCTCAAGAATGCCATCCTTATTGCTTTAGTGAAGAGCAGGTCCTCTGGGTCTTCCTAGTAAATGTCATCACATAGTAGTCCCCCGGTGTTGCACAGGAGTCAGTTCTAACATGCCCATCTCTCTGAACCTTTAGACCCTTCCTCTGCCAAGGAATTTCCAGCATCTTCACATAATCTCCTGTAGGCATAATTTTTCCCAGGCTTCCAGGAGATAGTCTAGCAATTTATTAGGAATGGCTCCAGATGTCCTTGCCAGGACAAACTGGAGGAAGAAATAGCAAAGAGCAAGGAAAAAGAGAAAGAAGAGACCACAGGCCTTCTTCCCACTGTTGAATCCTCTACCGGAAAATCAGTCTGAGCTGAGGAAAAGGAAACCACTTTGAAATGTATTACAGATTGAAGTTCTTAACTGGTGAGTCCCTCTTAAAACCTAAAAAAAATATGATTGTTTAAATACTCGAAAGTGAAGGAAAAGTGATTGGATTTTTCTTGGGGGTACTGGGGTTTGAACCCAGGGGCACTCTACATCTGAGCTCCACCTCATCTCTTTTTACTTTTTATTTTGGAACAGGGTCTTACTAGGTTTCTGAGAATCTCACTAAGTTGCTGAGGTTGTCCTTGAACCTATGGTCCTCTTGTCTCAGTCTCCTAAACTCCCAAGTACTGGGATTACAGGCATTCACAATCCTTCCTCAATGGAACCCCAAACGCCACTCTCTACTCTCGACAAAGCACAGAAGCCTCTCAGTCCAATGTGACACATTTATAGAGTTGGATGGAGAAGACATGAGAAGTTCTACCCTCTTCAATGGAAAGAAACCAAAACTGATATCCTATGTCTCAGCTCTAAATTAACTTACTCTTCTGAAAGATGTTACAAATGTCAGTGACTGGAGTTTTTCCTAAATCATGGGGAAAAGTGTGGGGTGGTAGCTTTTACAAATCTCATTTGGAAAGAGTGTTTTCAGACTATTCACCAAGTAATTAAGAAACGAACATAAAATAGACTCTAGTCCTTCCAATTTCAACTAAGTATGTTCTATCCCAGTGATTCATGATTCGTGGTTCATTTATTCAGTCAATCAGTAGTGTGTGTGTGTGTGTGTGTGTGTGTGTGTGTGTGTGTGTGTTATTGGGGATTGAACCCAGGGGCATTCTAACTCTGAACTACACCCCCAGCCCTTTTTAATTTTTTTATTTTGAAATAGGGTCTTGCTAAGTTGCTAAGGCTGGCCTTGAACCTGCAATTATCCTGTCTCAGTACTAAGTACTGCGATTTCAGGCATGCACCCTTGTACTTGGCTATTTGGTTGATTATTTAAGAAATACCTACTGCCTTTAGAGCTAAGACTCATACACATACTGCCAAATATAGAAATGTGATGATAAGTCACTTTTATGGCTGGAAATGAATATTGAAAAAGGAGAATCATTGTCCAGAATTTGTCAGTACCTTACTTCAGCACTATGGAAAGAGAATTTACTCACCTGCCAGCCAGCATATGCCGGTGTGCTCAGTTATGAGCAGTTGAGACACTAAGTGACTCAGGCTTAATTTTTTTTTTATTTTCCTCCCTGTTTGACATTCATGTCGAAAGCTTTCTATCTAGTTGAAAGATGATGTATGGCCAGCGATATACATATGTTCCAGTATGCTCAAAGGCTATATTTCTCCAAACAGTGATTAAATTAGAATTCCATCATATTTATCAGTTTTTCATGAACTAGATTATAAGGGAATATTCAAGGATTATTCCTGAGTATCCTAACAAAAATGAATTTTTAAAAATGGGCTCTTAGAAGCTGGGCATGGTGGTGCACACCTGTAATCCCACTACTTGAGAGACTGAGACAGGAGGATCGAAGATTTGCGGCCAGTCTCAGTAACTTAGTGAGGCCCTCTGCAACTTAGTGAGACCCCATTTCAAAACAAAAACTAAAATATGGCTAGGGGCATACCTCAGAAGTAGGATGCTCCTGGGTTCAAGCCCCTGTACCACAATAAAAGGACTTTTAAATTTGCAATACCCTGGACCTAGATCTCAGAACAACCCTACCAATGTGCGAGCAACCTGTAAGATTCAGATTGAGCCTTCTGCCTCTCTTAAAGCTACCAGTACTAACTTAAGACACATCCACTTTAAACTATTAATTTAATTAATTTTAATTGCTCTATCAGCTTAAGATTAATGAATTAGCTAATAAGTTAATTAATAAGTTAAATCAATAAAACTTATTTTAATTAGTTGAATTAAAACTATATCCATTAACTGGTGATAATTACCAGAAAAAATTTGCGTATAACATGGAATAGAACAGATAACATTAAACCTTTGGAGGGCTTTCATGAGGAACAGGATAAGACCTGTCTGTGTTGTCACAGCATAGAATTGAGATTTATTTTGGAAAATACAGGAAGGCGCATGAGAAAGACCTTTCTAAACATGAGACTTTTCTAAGTATTATTTGCAAATTGAATTCCTGGTCACTAGAGGTGTTTGAACATTAGGCAGACTGTGATGTTGAAGATGTGGAGGAACTTCAGTGCCTCTAGGCCCCACCAGCCTTGAGAGTCTACACCCCCAGGCTGGCTGGCACAGGCTGAAGCTTCTGAATCAGCCACATCTTTTCTCTGACAGCCCAAAGCCCGCACCTGCTTGTTAGCCTTGGAATCATACAAGCCCCAGCTCAGCTCACACGCACAAGTGTGCATGTCGCAGAAGCAGGGCCGGCCTCCAGGAGGACAAAGCAACCATATTAGCTCATCGGGGCGCCTCCAGCTATGAACGTACAGCTTTTCATCTGGTGAATTCATAATGGATGATGTTGCACGGCTGATAATCGTGATGAAGCAAGTACTTTAAATCCTTGACTAAGTGCTTGCTCTCCAGCTTACAGGTAGAACAGAATTAAGCTATAAAACTTTAGGATTGTCTGCCTTAGAATAGAATTAAGTTTTAAACAGAATTAAGTTTCTGTCTTAGAAAATCCTCTGTTTGTTTATGAAGAAATCAAGCAAGCTGAAAGACAGAATCTACACCCTGAGTGCTGGACTCAAAGAAGAAGAAAGAAGGAGAAGAAAGACTTATTTTCCTGAGACCACTTTTTCCCTCTGAGAGCCCAGGCAAAATTAAGGAAATGGGTTCAAAAGATCCAGGGCCTTTAGACCAGCTCCAAATTGTTGCCAAGAAGTAGCGAGCTTATGGTGTTGGAGAGACTCTTTCTGAGCTACATAATCCACAAGGCAAGTAGGAGAGGGGATTTATTTGGGTGGATGTGGAAGTATTAATACTTTAGGAAGAGTTAAGGTAACTGGATGTGGTGGTGCAGTCCTGTAATCCCAGGTCTTGGGAGGCTGAGACAGGAGGGGTTCAGGTTTGGGACCAGCCTCAGCAACTTAGTAAGACCCTCAGCAACTTAGTTAGACTCTGTTTCAGAGTAAAAACTTTCTGAAAAGGGCTGGAAGTTGTATAGCTCTGAGGTAGAATGCCTGTGGGTTCAATTCCCAGTTCTCCCCCCAAAAAAGAATAATTGTGGTTTCTCACTTTCTCAATTCACTAACTTGTTCTGTTTCTGCATTTTTAAGAACACACTTCTTGGGCAGGGTGGCACAAACCTGTAATCCCAGTACTTGAGAGGCTGTGACAGAGGATTGCAGGTTCAAAACCAGACTCAGCAACTTAGTGAGGCTCTCAGCAACTTAGCGAGACCCCATTTCCAAATATAAAATAATATAGGTCTGGGGATGTAGCTTGAACATAGAATGAGCTGGGATGTGTGGAAATTTTGGAATCTCACAAGCCTACTCCTTACCAAGACTCCTCAGCCCTTGCCCTGGTAGGAGAGAGATGGTACCAGTGTGTCTTGTACAGACAGAAAGCCAAAGCCCCAAATCCAAAGACAGGATGAGGATAGTCCATATGCAAAACCATGGTGTTGGGAACTCAGCCAAGTTCACAACTGATAAAGATTATATTTGGAAGTAGTAGCACAAAGTGCAGAGGACTACCCCATGCAAAAGTCAATAGAGCTTAGTCCAAACGTGGAACCTCACGACTGTCTCAAGTAATATTTAGAGACTGAAGTTTATGTTAGTAGACCATTAAAACCCTAAGGCTGGGTGAATTTTGTTTTTACAGAAACTAAAAGGTAGCCCCTGTGTTTATATTGAGTGTTGAATTCCATGAAAAACAAGTAAGGATGGCTGATAAATGTTTATAAAATTTAAAAAATGATTATAAATCCTTATTATTGTTATGGGAGAGAACTTCTTATTGCTAAAGGAAGGACAGGGTCTTTCTTCAACCACAAGAGATGCCCTGGGACCTTGACAAAATCTTGACATTTCTATATACTTTTTCCCCCCCTGGTGCTGGGTATTGAGCCCAGGATCTCATGCACGTTCAGAACATGCTCTGCCACTGAGCTACACTCCCAGCCCCTCTGTGTGCTTTTTAAAATGTTAGTTGCCTTCTTAACACACTACAGAAACAAATACCGCTTTTCTATCCATCCGAGTGTTGGCTTTGCCATTTTGATACACAGGTTGTCTGAGAACCACACAGACCAGTTTTCTAACTCAGTTGCATTTCTTTCCAATTAGCATTTTCCCCCTCATTCAAACTGATATCATAAAGGGGGAAGATCCTTTTATTTGATCGTTCTTAAAATATTCAACATAAAACAAAATGGATTCTTTTAAAAAATATGACATTTCCCCCAAATCATTTCCTTTCATTTCAGCATTTCTCTTTCAATCCTACTTTCCCATTTTAATTTTTTCATTTGTTAATTTCTTTTTTTTTCTTTTAAGATAATTTCAGGAAAACTTGCAGAAAAATTGCATTGCATAGTACAAAGAGCTTTTTTCCCTGAGAGATTTGAGAGTAGTTTGCTGTTATGATGTACCATCCCCCTTAAATGCTTTAGTGTATAATTCTTAGACTCATACCACTCATTACATTACAGCTATTGAAATGAGAATGTGTGTATGTGTGTGTGTGTGTGTGTGTGTGTGTGTGTGTGTGTGTGTTAGTTACTTGGGTTTGAACCCAGGGGCATTCTACCTCCAAGCTACACCCCCAACCCTTTTTATTTTTTGTTTTGAGAAAGGGTCTCACTAGGTTGCTGAGACTGGCCTCAAACCTTTGATCCTCCTGTCTCAGCCTCCCAAGTACGAGGTTTATAGGCATGCACCACCACGCCCAGCTGGAATGAGGAAATTAATTCTAATCCATTACTGTCATTTAATTTCAGACCCCAGTCAAATATTACCAGCTGCCCCAAAAATGGTCTTTATAGCCAGTTTAGAATTACACACTGTATTTATTTGTCATGTCCTTTTAATATCCCTTGATCTGTAACAATTCTACAGTCCTTCCCTGGCTTTTATGATTTGAACTATTTTAAAGATTACAGACCACTAATTTCATTGAATGTCTCTCATTGTCAGTTTATCTAATATTTCCTAGTGTTTAGATTAAAGTTAAGCATCTTGAGCAGAGACATCACAGACCTGAAGCTGGGTTCTTGCCATTACATTCTATTAAGTGATGCACAGTTCCAGTTTGTCCTACTACTGGTAATATTAAATAGATTGCTCCATGAAGGTGGTATAGTAGGCAGAATGTTAAGATGGCTCTAAGACCTTGACTCATGGTGTTGCTTGCATGATTATGCTGTTGTATAGCAAAAGGATTGTTATCCAGGTGGCCCTGAACTAAACAAGTTAGCTCTTTGAAAGCAGAGAGCTTTCTCTGGCCAGTAGCCAAAGAAAACTCAGAGAGATTTGAAGTGTGGCAGGGATTCAACTTTGGAGAGATTCAGGCTTGTAGGTTGAAGACCTAGGGCAGAGAACCGTGACTGGCCTCCCTGGCTCGTGCATGTCCTCAAGCTGACGGCCAGCAAGGAAATCAGGCCCTGAGTCCGATGAGACTGGAAGATGAGTCCTTCCCACAGCATCCAGATAAGAATCCAGCCCGGCTGGCACCTTGACCTCGGTCATCAAATGCCCAGGCTGTCCACTGCTCAAGTACCGATATTCAGGAGACGTGTTGGAAGAAAGGAATCAAGTTCATTCAAGGCTGGCCCTGAAGGAGATAGAGGAACTAGCTCCTCAAAGCTCTATCTTCCCAGGCTCAGGGGCACAAAGGGTTTTTGATAAGGAGGGGAGGAGGCTGCATTGGTGCGGGCTGCAGGCCAGGTCTTTGTTGGTGCAGGTACATCACAATAGATTTCAACTTCCTATAGTATTTACTACTTCCTGTAGTATTTACTTTATGTTACAAAGGCCATGTAGATTGGGTGGATAATCATTAATTTTTTTGTGTGGTACTGGGGATTGAACCTAGGACCTCTCACGTGCTAGGCAATGGTATACCACTGAGCTATATCCCTAGTTCATTCTGTGGCTAATGTAAAGAAAGGTTGAGAGCCAGGTGTGGTGATACATGCTTATTTCTTTTTTTATACTTTTATTGGTGCATTATAGTCTCACATCAAAATGTAAATCACTTTTATTGGTGCTTTATAGTTTTATTAGTGCTATTTACAGTCACACATCATAATGTAAATCATAGTAATAGTAACATACATGCACATGGGGTGCATGCTTATAATTCCAGTACTTGGGAGGTTGAGACAAGAAGATCACAGGTTTGCAGCCAACCTCAGCAACTTAGTGAGACCCTGTTTCAAAATAAAAAATAAAATAGCACTGGAGGTGTAGCTCAGAGGCAGAAAGCCCCTGACTTTAATCCCCAGCACCAAAAAAAAAAAAAAGCAAGGTTGATAGCTGGGCGGGGTGATGTATGCCTGTTATCCCAGTATTTGAAGGCTGAGACAGGAGGATCACAGGTTCAAGGCCAGCCTCAGCTACTTAGCAAGACCTTCTGCAACTTAATGAAACCCTGTTTCAAATAAAATAGGGCTGGGGGTGTAGCTCGGGGCTAGAATGCCCCTGGGTTCAATCCCCAGCACCACACACACAAAGGAATGGTTGAGCAGTTAATACCTAGCTGGTGCTTTTCTTCCACCAAAGGATTTAGGAGGGGTGGACAGACAAAAGGGAAGAAGGAGGGAATGGCAGCTTCCCTGGAGCCCTGCTCCCCATGACATCTTAAATGAGTGCTGCTTCAAGCTGTCAGGCTCATGGTAATTTGTTACCAGCAACAGAAAACTAGTACAAGTGGTCTCTATGAGACTCATCCACTGTAAAGGCCTCTTTATCTTAGTAATTAATCGCCATTTTATAAAGAGGTACTTTGAGACGAGGTGAATATTCTATTCCTCATCAAGTGCTTACCTACTAGTTTAGACATCTTGATGTTCTTGAATGGATTAGTAGTATGATTACCAAAATGGTGATTTCTTTTTTTTCAGTATAATTTCCCATTGTATTTGTTTATTTTTTCCAGAGGATAGTTTTTCTGCCATCCTTGAGGACAAGCTCCTTGCATGGGCTTTGGGGGTGGTGGGGGCAGCAGCAGGAGGTCTGAGTCAGGGTGGGTGTGTTCAGTCCCTCCAGCCTCAGGGGATCCATTTCTGAGCGCCTTGCTGTGAGCGCAGGACTCACGTGGTGATGCGGCTTCACGTGGAGCTTGGGAGCACAGAAGCGTTAGACACTTGCTTTGGAAAGGTCCTGCTATGTTTCCGGTGAAGAACTTTCTAGCTGCCTTGTCCTTGGGCACGCACCGGGCACAGCTGTGCCTGCCATAGACCACACATGGCCATGACCTTTGTGGGCTCAACTTTTTATTTTTTCCCTCTTGTCATCTTGAAATCAAGGACCCGAGAGAATCCAAATAATGATTTCCTAACTCCATCATTTCTTCTACATTTCTGAGTTCACTATATACTGGAGGATAAGTTTCCTGTGCTCATTTATTTCTTCATTTCAGTATTATCTCATGAATTCCTTTTTTAGTCCATGGGTTATTACCCACCCTTGTCATTGTTAATATTTATGCTCTACTTCTCTAGTGGAGCTGGCTTCTGTGTCCGTTGGGCAGGACTCCATCATTTTGAGCACTCCTTTGCTTTCTGGTACAAAAAGTTGTTCAAGGTCATCTTTTCCTGCTTCAACTATAGAATAATTATTTCTCCAAGTTACCCTAATTTCTTTTAATGGAAAATGGTACATACATGTCTATAATTACACAAGTCTTTATACCTCTTTATTTTTGTGCTCATCAATTAAAAACCAAGAGTTCATACTAATTCTTATCCAATTCCAGAGGTTTGTTCTAGTTTTTGTACCTTTCATAGCTGTAAACTTTCTTACAATGAGAAGTTTGGTTCTGTGGCTGTCTACATAATTTGCATAATCCAGTGGAAAATGAAAATTCAGGGCTTTTTTTTTGAGGTACTGGGGATTGAACCCGGAGGCGTTCTACCTCCGAGCTACACCCCCGGCCCTATTTTTTATACTTTATTTTGAAACCGGGTCTCGCGAAGTTGCGGAGGGCCTCACTAAGCAGCTGAGGCTGGCTGTGAACCCTGATCCTCCGGTCTCCGCCTCCCAAGTACTGGGATTACAAGCATGCACCACCTCACCCAGCAATTCAGGGCCTTCTTACTAAAACCAGGAAAAGGATTGCTCTTAAAGGTTTTGGGTTTTTTTTAGGTACTAGGGATTGAACCCAGAGGCGTTCTACCTCCGAGTTACACCCCCGGCCCTATTTTTTATACTTTATTTTGAAACCGGGTCTCGCAAAGTTGCGGAGGGCCTCACTAAGTAGAGAGAGAGAGACAGAGAGAGAGAGAGAGAGAGAGACAGAGAGAGAGAGAGAGAGACCTGAGGCTGGCCGCGAACCCGGATCCTCCGGTCTCAGCCTCCCAAAGTACTGGGATTACAAGCATGCGCCACCACGCCCGGCCTCTTAAAGGTATTAACAGCAAAAACTTTCTCTTTTACTGTGGCCTCTCCCACTGTTTTGGTAATTTTTGCTTGTTTGCCATTCAATGCCATTTAAAAAAGAAAAATTGAAATCTTAAGTAATTAGTATGAGTTCTATTGTTTGCCCTTATGTTGTACAATAGCAGTTTTAACAAGCGCATTTAATTCATATGAGAATCACCCACTTCACACAACTCATGTTTCAGAGCTCACACATGCATCCATGTGTTGTTCTTACCAGAACAGTGGAAAGTCCACACACAATTAACTCAGGTGTTTTTATTTCAATTCTTGATATGCACACAGTCTACCAACATGCTCTACTTGCTGCTGACTAATGGGTGAGGATGTGCCCAAAGGAATAGGAGCTATGGTCTGCGCTGTCTTCGCCTGTTTTCTCCTTCACTTTCAACACAGGTGGCTGTCTCATAAAGAGAATTGAGACAGTCAGGGACCACCATGGGGACAAAGAGCAAATGCACTCCTGGGCCCTAATTAATAGCTTGTTAGCGATTCATAGAATGATGTGCCCTTTCCCTCGCTCTCCCACCTTAACTATGGCTATTTAACTATTAAGAGCATGATATGTGTTGGGTGTGGTGTTGGGCACCTGTAGTCCCAGTACTTGGAAGGCTTAGATAAGAAGATCGCAGGTTCAAGGCCAGTCTCAGAAATTGAGCGAGACCCTCAGCAATTTAGCAAGACCCCGTTTCAAAACAAAGGGGGCCGAAGGTGTCCCTCGGAAGTTGAATGCCCGTGGGTTCAATCCAATCTGCCTACTCTAGAGAAAACAGGAAATAAAAGGAACTTTAGGTAACTGAGGAGAGTGACCAGTAATAGCAGAACAGGATAAGGGAAGAGAAGTGGGGAGAGGAAAAGGAAGAACTGAGGACACAGTTCAAGTTATACTGTGCCCGTGCATGAAGAATCACTACCAATCCAGGTGTTATGTATGGGGGGTGCGGGGTGTAACCTGAAGGGAATCACATCGAGACCTGTGTGCATGTCTGTTTATGAATTTGAACCTCACCAAGATATATAATTACAATATACCAATTTAAAATATAGATGTAAGTATATAGATAGGGAGTTAGTTCTGCCTACTGGTCTACCTTGGGATAGAGAATGGCTAGGGATCCTAGCACAGCTGTCCTGGCCAGCACCAGGCCTGTCTCTGAAAAGCAAATGCCTGTGCCAGATGGATAAAGGTCCAGTAAACTCCTCCAATGGAATCAGGCCATTTGGATTCCTTCACAGGGCCGCAAATGTCAACAGTGGGACTGACGACTAAGTTGTATAACAAGTTCCCTGTCAAAGTACAACAGGCCGGAGTGCAAAGTCATGGTGCTGGGGAAGCTGCCAACACTTGTAGAAACAGCTCAAGGCGCTTTGCTGTGAGAGTCCTGTGAGCCAGGAGAAGGAATCAATACAGAGACAGGCTACTGAGAAAAGCAGGGCGGAAATATGTTTCCGCTAGAAATGCTACTTTAGCTACTGGTCTAACAAATAAAGCAAGTTCTAACTAAAAAACGTGCATAAATATATTCTCCCCAATATGGAGCATTCAACTATGGGCATGATCATGTGGGACTACTTGAAGAGTGTCCCTTAAAAGCCAAAATGTGTCCCAGAACCTCAGAATGTGACTTTATATGAAAAAAAGGATCTATGCAGATGTAAGATTAGGGCATGCTGGATTAGGGTGGATCATAAATACAGTAACTGCTATCTTTATAAGAACCTTATGGAAAGGCAGAGGGAGATACGGCAGTATGTAGCTGTAAGGCAAGGAACCCCAAGGATTTCCAGCAACTACCAGAAGTGAGGAAGAGCTTTTAAAGGGGAGCATGTCCCTTCTGTTTTGGTGTATGTGGTACTGGGAATTGAACCCAGGGGCATTCTACCTCTGAGCTATACCCCCCAGCCCTTTTTTTTTTATTTTGAGACAGGGTTTCATTAAGTTGTTATGTCTCGCTACATTGGTGAGTCTGGTCTCCAACTCGCGATCCTCTGATGTCCCTCTGACATCTTTTTTTTTTCCAGTACTGGGGATTGTACCCAGGGACATTCTAACTGCGGGCTATACCCCAGCCCTATTTTATTCTTCTTATTTTGAAACAAGGTCTCACTAAGTTGCAGAGAGCCTCACAAGTTGCTGAGGCTGGTCGCGAACCTGCGATCCTCCTGTCTCAGCCTCCCAAGGACTGGAATTACAAGCCTGAGCCACCACGCCTGGCTCCCTTCTGATTTCTTGACTTGGGGCTTCTGGCCTCTGAAAGTGTGGAGCATGCATTTCTGATGTTTTAAGGCACTCAGTTTGTGATACTTTGCTGCAGATGCCCTAGAAAAACTAAAAGAGATATTAAGGAAGAAATAAACACTAGAATAATCAGATGATTGCTGTTTATAGGAAGAAGATTAAAAATTCTGTTTATCAATTAACATAGAGGAGCAATTATCTTTAATTTTCAATATTATCCTAAGGTTGAAGCACTGGGGTATAGTTTTTCCCAATTAAGATGGCTAAGCCAGGCACATGTGGTAGCACATGCCTATAATCCCACTACTTGGAAGGCTGAGGCAGGAGGATCGCAGGTTTGAGGACAGGTACAGACACTTAGGGAGACCCTCAGCAACCTAGCGAGACCCTGTTTCAAAGTAAAAAATAAAATAGGGCTGGATGTGTAGCTCGGAAGTAGAATGGCACTGGGTTCAATCCCCGGTATTACCAAAAAAAAAAAAAAAGGTAACTAACAGGTCCTGGAAGGCTGACCTATCGGCCACCTTTGCCACTGCCCGTCACCTGAGCTATTAGCATCCCCTGGCTCATCATTCCCCAGGGCCACTCTCCTCTGCTCCTGGCTTCTCCAGCTTTCTGAAGGTTGTATCTGGTGGAGGAGAAATCCTGGAATCTGCCTGTAATCAAGTCCTGGTCTACTCACACTTAGGAAGGAACTGCCAATAAGGGAGACGCACCTGTTTCTAGTTCTGAATAGAACAAACAGAATTGGAGAGAGAACATAGTAATGGTTCCTAAATTCCTATTTTACCTCCCACTATTAGTCTCTAGTAAGGATAGAAGTAGAAATTTGATATAAAGAAAATTAAAGACTGGCCGGGCATGGTGGCGCACATCTATAATCCCAGTACTTAGGAGGCTGAGGCAGGAGGAAGGCAGGTTCAAGGACAGCCTCAGCAATTTTTTTTTCGGTACTGGGGATTGAACGCAGGGGCATTCTACCTCCAAGCTACACCCCCAGTCCTATTTTTTATTCTTTATTTTGAAACAGGGTCTCACTAAGTTGCGGAGGTCCTCACTAAGTAGCTGAGGCTGGCCGCGAACCCGGATTCTCCAGTCTTAGCCTCCCAAGTACTGGGATTACAAGCATGCGCCACCACGCCTGGCTCAGCCTCAGCAATTTAGTGAGACTTTCAGCAACCTAGTAAGATCCTGTTTCAAAAAAAAAAACGACAACAAAAAAGGTCTAGGGCTGTAACTAGGAGGTAGAATAACCATGGGTTCAATCTCCAGTACCACACACACAAAAAAATTAAAGACTGACATTCTCCACATATCATCTCTGAGTCCAAAGTGATCATCTCAAACCGGTAATGGTGGCGCACACCTGTAATCCCAGTACTTGAGAGTCTGAGACAGGAGGATCGCAGGTTTGAGGACAGCCTCAGCAATTTATTGAGACTGTCAGCAACTTTGTAAAAGCCTGTTTCAAAATAAAAATAGAGCTAGGGATGTAACATGGAAGTAGAATGCCTCTGGGTTCCATACCCAGTACCAAAAAAAGAAAAACTTCTCATCTCATTTCCAGTTTAAGAATGTTGTACAGCCAGGCGTGGTGGTGCACACCTGAAATCTCAGTACTTGGGAAGCTGAGACAGGAGGATCACTGGTTCGAGGTCAGTCTCAGCAACTTAGGCCCTATTTCAAAATAAAAAGGGCTGGGGGTGTAGCTCAGAGGTAGGATGCCCCTGGGTTCAATCCCCAGCACCAACCAACCAACAAACAAACAAAAAGAATTTTGTACAGTCTTTGAAATTTATAATTTGTAGATTTCTTTATAGAATTATTTCAGGTTTGTGTCAGTATACATAGTGAGTTGTAACAATGACAAGTCCTAGGTTCAGTTTTTTCATCTGTAAAATAGAAATAAGAATACTTTCCGTCCATCATCCATCCATCCACCCATCTGTCCAACCATGTATTCAACGGGTACTGAGGCACAGGGAAAACAGCATCAAATAAAACTCAAAAATCTCTCTCCTGTGGTGCTTACACTCTACGGAATAGAAACAGAACAACCAAAGCAAGCCAACAAAAACTCTATAAATTATATGTTGCATAAATAAATGCTATGGAGGGGGGAAGCAGAGAGGGCTAAGAGGCAGTGCTGGAGGATATGGCTTCGTTTCACATAGAGAGATAAAGCAAGGCCTCAGTGCCAGGCATGGTGGCTCACACCTGCATTCCAGTGACTCAGGAGGCTGCAGCAGGAGGATCAAAAGTTCCAGGCCAGCCTGGGCAACTTAGGGAGACCCTCAGCAATTTAGCAAGACCCTGTTTCAAAATAAAAAATAAAAAGGGCCAAAGCTGTAGCTCAGAGGTAGAATACCCCTGGATTCCATCCCTAATACCAAAAAATAAAAAAAAAAGACAGAAATGAAATATGAACTGTTGCCAGGGTCAATGGCACACACGTGTAATCCCAGCTACTCTGGAGGCTGAGGCAGGAGGACTGTAAGTTTCAGGCAAACCTGCAAAACTTAGTGAGACCCTGTCTCAAAATAAAAAATAAAAAGGGGTAGGGATGTAGCTCGTTGGTAGAATGTCCCTGTGTTCAATCCCTGTACTGGAAAAGAAGAAAATAATAATAAGAAAAAAAGTAAGCTCTCACTGTTGGGGAATGGGACAAGGAAGGCACAAGTAGACAGCAGGAACAGATTTTATTCCAGAATAAAACCTGGACGGAGGCAACTGACCAGGGGGGTAGAGCTCACAAGAGTCAGAAGCCCGCCTCCATATAGACTAGAGGCTTTTTATGAGGCGTTAGGAGGAAGGGAGAGTAAAGCAGTCGTGTATTTCTCCAATTGGTGGGCTTAACAGTGGACCAGGACAGGTAAATTGATGGGGCTGTGGGCAGGGGGATGTTAGAGGCTCTTTCCCCGCAATTCCTGGAGTCCTTTGTTCTCGACCTCCTCTAGCCAGTCCTCACATTCAGACCTCACAGTGCCCACATTCCAGAGGTTTTATACTATTTATATTGGGAAGTGGGCAGCCGGATTTGCTCTAGCTACTTCCTGCATGACAATGGGATGAAGGTAGACCTAGGGATGGGAGCTTTGTGCAGGCACTGTGAGGGTCTTAGAAGTCCTGTGGGTTTGGGAAGAGGATGTACTGGCCTCTGGTCTGCAAGGGAAGAAGCTCGTTAACAGAGCAGTTAGTGATTTTTTGAATCTGGGACAAGATCAAGTTTACCAGACAGGATCCAAAGGCGGCTGCTAGGATTATTATAAGAAGGGGTCCCGCTAGTGGAGCAGCCCATGGGAGCCAGTTGAGGGATTGTGCCCAGGAGTCCCAGGCATTAGCCAGTTCTTCCCTCCATTTTGCTATTTTATTTTTTCTTTTAGCTTTTGGGCAATATCATGGACCATGCCAGATTGATTTGCATAGAAGCAGCATTCCTCTCCAAGAAACAGACACAGACCACCTTTTTCTGCAGTCAGGAGATCTAAACCTCGCCGATTTTGTAGTACTACCTCTGCTAGGGAATCACTCTGATCCTGTAGCTTAAAAATAGATCGGGTGACTTGTTGTAAATCATCTTTCCATTGTTCTTGGAGTTTTTTGTAGGTAGTTGTGGCAGAGGCTAGGGCCTCAAGACTGGTGCCCACTGAGCCATTTATCCTTAGGAATATTAGGAGAGGAACAAGTTGGACTGCCCACATATGGAAGCTAGTGTGTGCTTCCAGGAGAAGAGGAAAGGACTGATTAGTAGGTACAATATCAATTGCAGGAGTTTCCCATACTGCAGCGCAAGACCCCAGCCAGCTGGATGGTAAACAATAATAGGATAATCCACCACAGAAAAATATAACTCCCGGTTCACTGAGACACAAAGGCTGAGTGCTTTGTACCTGGACTGTTGATTGGCAGTTGTGAGTCAGGGAGTGGGCATAGGCGCTGTGCACAGCCCTGCAAACAGCCCTGTGGGCACCATGGCCCGTCACTATGGCTATTGCGGGCGCTTCTGTGTAAAAGTGCATGGCGGAAGTGATGAGAGGTGATATGGCAGAAGCGGAGAAATGAGGCGTGATGGAAGTGGCAAGAAGGAGAGGGAGGGGCTGGAGCGGATGGGATAGGTGGGGCCGATGAAGTTGCCACTGATGGGAGGGTGGGTCAGGAGAGGCTGGGCAGAGTCAGGGGAGGAACTTGAGGCAGAATGGGGGTGTGGATTTACTGAATGGCTTTGTTTGTTTTACTTGACTTTAGTCAAACAGAGGTAAATAAAAAAACCTATGTTAAAAGAAGCAACTTCAGAGTTATTCCTGATATTAGTTTCAGCATTTGTATCTCTGTAATGAGAACTTTGCAGACCTCAGTCTCACAATTCTAACAAAACAATGAATCCAACCTAAAATCTGGCTTCCCCTTCCTCCACAGTCTCCTGACAGCACCTGCTCCTGAGCCAACCCAGGGGAAGCATCTGACCAGGAAGCCTGGAAAGGTAGGTGCAGACCTCCTCCTCCAGCCTCAGGCAGATGGAGGAAGGAAGGGTGGAAATGGATCTGCGAGCTAACAGGCTCAGGACCAGCAGAGGATGAGGTGACTCCCATTTTAGGATGGGCATTGACTCTGGGGAGGGAGTCAAGGGTGTGGGGATGGGAGAGGTACAGAGTGGTCCTCAACTTAATCGCCATATTGGTAACCGGGGTGTGTCTCAGTGGTAGAGCACCAGCTTAGCATGCTTGAGGCCCTGGGTTCAATCCCCAGCACTGCAAAAAATAAAAATTTTCTAAAGAATTTAACAATTTTAAGCTGGGTGCGGTTGCACACGTCCCTACTTCCCACCCACTCCCAGGGAGGCCTCACTCTCTCCCAAGGAGAGTGGCAACCTCGTGGATTTCACATGCTCTACGCTGCTGGCCTTGACCTGGCGTGATGGCACATTAACGGGAAGGTGGAAGGTCAAGGAAAGGGAAGAAGAGAGAAAGGCCAGGGGCAGGCCAGGAGGAGACTGGGCAGGAAGAGGGGACCCAGACCT
>PVJS01022355.1:0-30611 GCA_004027185.1 Glis glis
TTTATTTTATATTTATTTATTACAGTACTGGGGATTGAACCCAGGGGCATTCTACTTCTGAGCTACACCCCCAGCCCTATCTTTTATTCCTTTTTTTTTTTTTTTTTTGCGGTACTGGGGATTGAACGCAGGGCGTTCTACCTCTGCACTACGCCCCCGGCCCTATTTTTTTATACTTTATTTTGAAACCGGGTCTCACGAAGTTGCGGAGGGCCTCACTAAGTAGAGAGGGAAAGAGAGACAGGGAGAGAGAGAAAGAGACAGGGAGAGAGAGAGAGAGAGAGAGAGGGAGAGAGGGAGAGAGAGAGAGAGAGAGAGAGAGAGTGCGTGCACGAGCTGAGGCTGGCCGTGAACCCGGATCCTCCGGTCTCCGCCTCCCAAAGTACTGGGATTATAAGCGTGCGCCACCATGCCCGGCTTTTTATTCCTTATTTTGAAACAGGGTCTCACTAAGTTGCAGAGGACCTCACTAAGTAGCTAAGACTGTCCGCGAACCTGCGATCCTCCTGTCTCAGTCTCCCGAGTACTGGGATTGCAAGCGTGCATCACCACGCCCGGCCTCCTATTTTATTTTTTATTTTGAAGCAGGGTCTTGCTAGGTTGAAGAGAGTCTCACTACTTGCTGAGGCTGTCCTTGAACTTGCAATCTTCCTGTCTCAGCCTCCCAAGTACTGGGATTATAGGCGTGTGCCACCGTGCCTGGCTATTTTATTTATATATCATCATCATGATTATTATTTTAGTGCTGGGGATTGCGCCCAGGGCCTGGCACATGCTGAACATGCGCTCTACTGCTGAGCTCCACCCCCATCCCAAAGAGGCTTTTCAACCCGTCTGATCAGTGGAGAAGACACTGACTTCACTCCGCGTTGCCAATCTCACCAAACAACCTTGTTTACTGCACTTTTCCTGGTCACCTTCCCATAACTCAAGCCCCTTTTCCTTTGGTTTAGTCGAGGATAATCTATAAACCCAAATCAGCCGGCCCCCTGGAGCTCCTCATGCCGGGCACTCCACGTCTAAGCAGGAACACGCTCATAAACTTGTTTGCTTTCCTCTTGTCAGTCTGTTTCTGGCCCTCTGATTTGCAGGGTCCAGGTGGAGAACCTAAGATAGGAAGAGGTTCTTCCTCCCCTACCACGCTGTAGTCAACTATCGGAAGTGCCTGCAGGAAAAAGAAGGTTCCAGGTTTACAGTGTAACCCTTGAGGGTGGAACCAAGGCTGGTGGCCTGCGCGGCAGGGAGCGAGAGTGACAGATACCAGGCGCCTCACTCCCCACCAGTGGGGTGTGCAATGAGAGCCGGGCGCCCCTAGTGACAGAGGCAGGAAGAGTCTTACATGACATTCCCATGAGCCATCTGGGGAGAGCTTTGAGCAATGGCCACTTGGGCACCCAGGGCGGCAATGACACGCCAGGTCTCCCGAGCTGCGCAGCGCCGCCCGCCCCTTGCCTGGCTTCATAAACAGAAGGACCCACCAGCCAACTTTTGTTTTATGACGGCTGTCATCTTTCTCCTGCATCTTCCCCACGTGGGAATCTGGCAGGCTCCCGGAGCAGGCACAGCCTCGGAACATGCCCTCCAACCCTGGCATCAGCTGCTTGGGCTGTTGTTTTATATGCGGCATTGCTACACCCTGGGACCTCGCTCCAGAGGCGCCTCCTGTCTGCCGGCTCCTTGCTGTTAAAAGCAGAGCCAGCGTTCTTCCTCCGTGGATGGGCCTCTGTAACCCATAGGTGCTGGCTGGCTACTTCTCACTCCCGTCTGCCCAGCTCAGGGGTTTTCTGAACTGGCAGTTCAGAAATTTAAATAAAGGACATTCCCCATCATGACCTTTGCAGATACAAAAACAGCGGAGCCTGGCTTTTGGGGAGTTCCTTGGCCCTGCAACCTAAAATTCTTTGGGCTTTTAACTTTGATCTTGTGTCTGGATGCCCTTTATTTCTTCAAGTGGCTAGTGGTTGGAGGCCATTCTAGTGTATTTGGAGCAGGGAGAGACTATAAGCATAAGCCAAAGCTTGGGGAGTGGTGAATTTCAGAATGAAGAGTGGCATCGAAGACAGGAGTGATGGCACACCTATAATCCCAGTACTTGGGAGGCTGAGACAGCAGGATCACAGGTTAGAGGACAGCCTCAGCAACAGAGAGAGACTCTCGGCAACTTAGTGAGACCTTGTCTCAAAATAAAAAGTAAAATAGGACGGGGGTGTAGCTCGGAGGTAGAATGCCCCTGGGTTCAACCCCTAGTACTACACATACACAGAGTGGTATCCGTTCCTCCTTTCTCAGGACTGAGTTGGACTGCTGGCCTGGTTCACCCAGGACTGCCTTGGTTTTAGCACCAAAGTCCCACGTGGTGGAAACCTTCCATCAGCCTAGGCCTGTGGCTTGGAGAGGGCTTGGGGCTCTTAGGAGAGGTGTGGGGAGGTTGTTCCCAGCAGATGCACCTCAAGGCCTCCCACACGACGCCAGCTGCAAAAGGAATTAATTTTGGCCTAAGGCTGCTTGCATACACGTTTTAAGGTTGGTCTCCACATTTAGTGCACTGATCGCTGTCTAAACACACTGTGACAGAATTCACCCCTGAGCTGTATTTAAAGACACAACCGCAGATCTCCTTTTGTAGATCTTAACTGGCTTTATTTGTGACTCTAAACTCGAGAACCAGTCCAGAACGCCCCACCCCACCATAGGGGCAGGTTCTATTGAGAGCCATAGAAAAGGAAGTGACAAGAAAAGCAAGTGAATTAGGAGACAGCTGATTGGTTAGCACTCCCGTCTGTCTTATGGGAACCGGTTAGAACAGTGGGCTGCTTGTGATTGGCTGAAATAGCTCTACATATCAAGAACCCTAAACCCAGCCGGGTGTGGTGGCGCATACCTGTAATCCCAGTACTTGGGAGGCTGAGACAGGAGGATTGCAGGTTCAAGGACAGCCTCAGCAAGTAGTGAGACTCATCAACTTAGCGAGACCCTGTTTCCAAATAAGAAATTTTAAAAAATTGGGCTGTGGGTGTAGCTCGGAGGTAGAATGCCTCTGGGTTCAATCCCCAGTACCACACACACACAAAAAGAGCCCTAAACCAAAGCTGGCACCAAGAACAGCAGGCTCTGCGTCCCAGAACCTCTCCCCTCTCCCAGCACTGACGCCCCTCCAACACCCGCCATCGTCTCTCAGAAAGCCCCTTTCCAGCATGTCCTGTCTATGGTGCCCCTCACTCTGCAGGTTCCTGCCCGTGGTCCTGCGTGATAAGGGATCTGGCTGTTCTGTGTCCGCTGGGGAGGGACCCCTGAACCCTCGGAGCTTCCTGGGTGGTAGGAAAATCTTTGTTACTCGTGGTGGGCTCCTCAGACTACACTTGATCAGAAGGTAACTCATGAGGCCGGGCGTGGTGGCGCACGCTTGTAATCCCAGTACTTTGGGAGGCGGAGACTGGAGGATCCGGGTTCGCGGCCAGCCTCAGCTCTCTCTCTCTCTCTCTCTCTCTCTCTCCTCTCTCCCTGTCTCTCTCTCTCTCCTTAGTGAGGCCCTCCGCAACTTCGTGAGACCCGGTTTCAAAATAAAGTATAAAAAATAGGGCCGGGGGTGTAGTGCAGAGGTAGAACGCCCCTGCGTTCAATCCCCGGTACCGCAAAAAGAAAAAAAAAAAGAAGGTGATTCATGGTACCCCCACCTCAATGGTTATGCTGGCCTGACAAGTGAGCTCAGGATGAGGCTGGGCACTCTAGAAAGACCAACCATGTTCTTAGAGGATCCATGTTCTTAGAGGTTGTGTGGGGCAGAGCCACAAGAGATCAGACCCTACCTGGAGAGTGTGGTGAGGGACTAACGATGGAGTTCAACCACTGGGTCAGTGACCCATCACTTGTGAACATGTAACAAATCCCCATTTAAACCCCAGGCACGGAGGTTCAGGCCAGTGTCCCTGGTGGCAATACTCCGTATATTGTCACCTTTCAATTTGGGGATGATGGTGGGACTTTGAGGAATAAGGAAGCTTCATCTCTGGACCTCTCCCTGACGTCACCCCATTCATCTCTTCTCTTGACCAGGTCTACTTTGTATCCTTGTATTATATATTTTAAAAGAACAAAAAACAAAACAAAGAAACAAAAAACAACCCTGAGCTGGGCATGGTGGTGCACACCTGTATTCCCAGTACTTGGGAGGCTGAGACAGGAGGATCACAGGTTTGAGGCCAACTTCAGTAACTTAGAGAGACCCTCAGCAACTTAGCAAGATTCTGTTTCAAAATAAAAAATAACGTGGATTGGGGGTGTAGCTCAGAGGCAGAATGCCCCTGGCTTCAAGTCCTAGTACCAAAAAACAAAACCAAACAAATAAACCTTATAATTCTTTTTTTTTTTTTTTTTTTGCAGTACTGGGAATTGAATCCAGGAGCATTCTACCTCTGAGCTATACCCTCAGCCCTATTTTTTCTTCTTTATTTTTGAAACAGGGTCTCACTAAGTTGTGGAGGGCCTCACTAAGTAGCTGAGGCTGGCCGCGAACCTGGATCCTCCTGTCTCAGCCTCCCAAGTACTGGGATTACAGGAGTGCGCCATCACGCCCGGCTCCTATAATTCTCAAGTATAGCACTTTGCCGAGTTCTGGGAGTCCTTCTAGGGAATTATGGGAACTGAGAGAGTCTATGGGAATTCCTGGAATTTATCCAGCCGGTCTAAAGTGGGGGTGACCTAGGCCCCCTGAACTTGCAGCTGGTGTCTAAGTGAAGTCAGTGTTGCAAGGACAGTGCCCAGAGTGTCAGTCGCTCCTCTTCTCTGGCCTCAGCCTCTGCACCAGCCCCCAGGACATCAACCCCTCACTGTCCCCGAGCCTCCCCCCATGTCATCCTCCAGCCTATTGTGAGGGAGAGCTTCCTAAAACTCCAACCTGGCCTACCACCTCCCTTCTTAGCCCTTCATGGGAGCCAGTCACCCTGTGGGTGAGGGCAAAGCTCGGGGCCCTGCACACAGGGACCTGCGGCCTGGCCTCTCGCTGACCTCCCTTCCTCCCAGCCCCACCTTGGAACCTTCCCTGGGACGCTGCCGCTCTCCCGGTGGCTTCCTGAGCCTTGTTGGAATAACAGAGGTCATACTCTGCTTCGACCTTCAAAATTTAGCAACAAGCATCGCTTCCTCCTGGAAGTTTATCTCTGACCCTTTTTCCATGACTCATGGTCGATTTGGAGCCCCTGCCCTGCCCCCAACACCAGCTCCCCAGATACTTCCCCCCAGTGATGTAATTTTTGGCTTGGCCTCTGGATCACCAGCTGAACTCTTCCCAAGAACGCCCCCCCCCCAAGCCTCAACCCAGGAGGCCCCAGTGCTGGGGCGGAGGAGGGGACCCATGAGTCACTCCACCTCAGGGATCTTCCATAACTGTTTCTTAAGAAGGTAAGATTCACAAATATTTACCACTCAGCTTGACCATGTGTCCAGTTATTCCCACGTGCAGAATCCAGGGAGCTCTGCCTGCACCTGACCCTTGTTATCATCTGGTGACATTTATAGGTCATTTGTAACCAATTAAGAGAATTCATTATGGCTACATAAACTACCCGATTTTAACTAAAGTAATTGTTTTAAAGTGAAGTGGAGATAAAACAATCCAAGCTGGGTGCGGTGGTACACGCCTGTAATCTCAGTACTTGGTGGGGGAAGGGGACAGGGACAGGAGGATCACAGGCTTGAGGCCAGCCTCAGCAACTTAGAGAGACCCTCAGCAACTTAGTGAGACCACGTTTCAAAATAAAAGATAAAAAGGGCTGGGGGTGTAGCTCGGAGGCAGAATGTCCCTGGGTTCAATCCCCAGTACTAAATAAATAAATAAAATAAAACCACCCAGCAGGGGCTGGGTGTGTGGCTCAGTGGGACAGGGCTTGTCTACCATATTTAAGGCTTGGCTTCCATCCCTAGCACTGCAAGCGAAACAGTCCAGGAAAAAAAAACCCAAATTGAAAATCACCCCAATATATAAGCCCAAATGAACAATAGGTATGGCTTTTTTTTTTTATCTTTGTCCAGGGTTCCTGGCACAGGGCTCCTAAAACCTTTGGAATCTCTGGGTGATAAGAGTCTTATTATGCTAGTAAATAAGTCAAGGGTGGGGGGCACCTAGATACGGGAAAGACCACACCAGGATTAGAGGGTTGGAACTTTCTGCCCTCCCCCACCTCCAGGAAGGGGAGAGGAGCTGGAGTTGAGTTAATCATCAATGGCCAATGATTTGATCCATCACACTTGTGTAATGAATCTCCATAAAACCCCCTAAAGACAAGGTTCAGGGAGTTTCGAGTTGATGAGCACCTCCCTGTGCCAGGGGAGCAGAGCGCCCAGCTCCACGGGGACAGACGCTCTGCCACTGTGGACCCTGTCAGCTCAGCCGAGTGCCTCTTCATCTGGCGGTTCACCCGGATCCTCTATGATCAACTGACCAGAAGCAGAGAGCTTTCCTGGGTTCTGTGAGTTTTCTGGCAAATTATCCTATCAAATCTGAGGGACGGCAGGGTGTGGTTTGAACGCCTGTAATCCCAGTACTTGGTAGGCTGAGACAGGAGGATCACAGCTTCAACAATTTAGCAAGATCCTCAGCAACTTAGAGAGACTATTTCAAAATAAAAAATAAAATAAGGCTGGGGGTCTAGCTCAGAGGCAGATCACCCCTGAGTTCAATCCCCAGTACCAAAACAGCAACAACAACAAAACCCCAAGGGGTGGGTGTGGGAGCTCCTGAATTTGCAGTCAGCTGGCAGAGCGTGAGTGGCATCTACTACTGGGGGAAGTCTCATGGGCCTGATCCCTCACACCTGTGAGGTCTGCTGCTAATTCCAGGCAGAGTGTCAGGAGTGAATTAAATTGCTGGGCATCGAGTCGGTGCTGGAGAATTGGTTGCTGGCCTGGAAAATCAATACAACACAATAGATGATAGAGCAGACAAAGATCAGGCAACCACAGTCGAGACTTGGTCAGGTATGACAAGTCAGCGCTTCTATTTCAAACGTGGGTTTGTATCTACTGCTATTGCTAACGAGTAGCATCCCTCTAAGTGTATGTTATGCCCTGGGTAACAGTGCAGTTAGCGCCACGCTTAAAAACTGAGCATCCAAACCGAGACAAACCTTGGTTTTGCGGTACCGGGGATTGAACCCAGGGGCATTCTACCTCCGCGCTACACCCCTGGCCCTATTTTTTATACTTTATGTTGAAACTGGGTCTCACGAAGTTGCGGAGGGCCTCATTAAGGAGAGAGAAAGAGAGAGAGAGAGAGACAGAGAGAGCAAGAGAGCTGAGGCTGGCCGCGAACCCAGATCCTCCGGTCTCCGCCTCCCAAAGTACTGGGACTACAAGCGTGTGCCACCACGCCCGGCTACCTCCACACTCTTGATGGTGTTTAAAGTGCTCCTCAGCGGGCATAGTGGTGCACACTTGTAATCCTAGTATTGGGGAGGCTGAAACAGGAGGATCATGGGTTCGAAGACAGAGTCAGCAACTTAGCGAGATCCTCTTTCACAAAGAAAATAGGGCTGGGGGTGTAGCTCAGAGGTAGAATGCCCCTGGGTGCAATCCCTAGTGTCTCTCTCTCTCTCTCTCTCTCTCTCTCTCTCTCTCTCACACACACACACACACACACACACACACACACACACACAGTATTCATGCCCAGTGTGGTGGCACATGCCTGTAATCCCAGTACTTGGGAGGTTGAAACAGGAGGATCGCGGGTTTGAGGACAACCTCAGCAATTTAGGGAGACCCTGTTTCGAAGTTAAAAATAAAAGGGTTTGGGAGTGTAGCTCAGAGGTAGAATGCCCCTGGGTTTAATCCCCAGCACCACAAAAACAAAACACAACAAAAACAAAGTACATCCGTGCTGCAGCCTGTGTCAGGATTTCCTCCTCTTTAAGGTGGAATCATACTCCATCTGTACTTTTTAAACGTATCTCCCTCTAGCCCCCATCACAACCTTTGCTGGTCTGTTGTCCTCCAGCAGGCCTTACACACGCCTGCCTCCAACCCTTTGCTCATTCCATTTCTGTGTTCTGGAATGTTCTTCCTTTGTTCTTAGCTCAACCCAGCTTCCTGCAGGAAATATTCCCTCATGATAGCTGTACGCCAGGAGGGAGCTTCCTCTGCCCTGAGGATCCGCAGCATGCATCCCCGTGCACCTGCCTGTGGGCCACACACAGCTCTCGGAGGGAGGGCTCGACGCCATGTTCTCCTGTGCTCTGCTGAGCTCAGTCCTGGGCTTCGCACTCAGCAGGTGCCTGAGAAGTAAATGCAAAATGTAGGGATAATAATAAAATCTGCCTTAAGTAACGCCCGCGAACATTCTATTCACTTCAGTAGGCATGTACTGTGCCTGCCGGTTCCCTCAGCTGGCCTGGCTGCTTCAGCTGGGAGGAGGCACAGTGCAGATTGGAAGAGTGATAGGCATGAGTTCAAAGTCCAGCTGCGCCACCCAGTCGTTGTGACAACTCGGTCAGCCTCGGTTTATTCACTTAAGAATGGGCAGAGACTGTTGAGCATGGTGGCGCATGTCTGTAATCCCAGTACTTGGGAGACTGAAACAGGAGGATTGCAGGTTTGAGGCCAGCCTCGGCAATTTAGAAAGACCCTCAGCAACTTAGTGAGACTGTGTTTCAAAATAAAAAACTGAAGCCAGGTGTGGTGGCACACAATTGCAATCCCAGTACTTGGGAGACTGAGACAGGAGGATCACAGGTTCGCGGCCAGCCTCAGCTACTTAGTGAGGCCCTCTGCAACTTAGCGAGACGCTGTTTTAAAATAAAGAATAAAAAATAGGTCTGGGGGTGTAGCTCGGAGGTAAAATGCCCCTGGGTTCAATCCCCAGTACCAATAAATAAATAAGTAAACAAACAAATAAATAAATAAAATAAAAAATGAAAAGGGCTGGGGGTGTAGCTCAGAGGAAGAATGCCCCGAGTTCAATCCCCAATAACAACAACAACAAGGCAGAGGAAGGGTGAGTTCGCCCTCTCTGCTGGAGTGGGACATCCATCTTCTGCCCTCAGCATAGCAGCTCCTGGTTCTTGGGCCTTTAGGCTCAGAGCAGGGCGTACACCATCGGCTTCCCTGCTTTTCCACTTTGCAGACAGCCGATCGTAGGACTTCTCAACCTCCCAAGTCACAAACTAATCCCTATGATAAATCTCTTTCTGTATGTCTTCATACCTCCTGTTGGTCCTGCTTCTCTGAGGAACCCTGACTACCAGCTAGGTCCCCATGGCAGAGGGCACGCTTCCCCACCCACCCGCACCCGGAGCTCTTGCCAGGAATTGACCCCAGAGTGCCGCAGGCATCGGGCTTTGCCAGGACCCAAGGCACCAGCTGCAAGAACACACTCAGTGTGCAGCTAAAGGAGACACCTCGAGTCCTGTCATTACGCAATGAAAGGACTTCATCGTGGCTTTTCTGACCTTCGTGACAACCTGGCTTCGCACACAACCCCAAATCACCTCTTCCTGGGTCTTAGTTTCACAGGGAACGAAACCAAGTCAGGCTTTGGCTCCTGGTCATACGACAAGGGGAGTGTGTTGGGACCTGCGACAGCCTTGTGCTCCCAGGAAAGGGTTGTCCCAGGCCCCTCTCTGTCTGTTTTGATTCTGACATTTCCCCTGCAAAGCCGAGTCCTCAAAGCGACTGGAATTCCTGATGTTTTTCTCAGCGGTCACCTTGTCTGATTAAGAGCACGGCTGTAAACAAGCCCCGTCCTCACAGAGGGCAGCAGAGGTCCCTGGGCATTTATCTTCCTTCCTTCCTCCTTCCTTCCCTGCCTCCCTGCCTCCCTCCTTCCCTTCCTTCTTTCCTTCTCCTTCCTTCCCTCTTTCTTTCTCTCTTTCTCTCTTTCTTGTTGCTGAGGCTGGCCTTGAACCTGCTATAGCCCTGTCTCAGCTTCCCAAGTACTGGGATTATAGGTGTGTGCCACCACACCTGGCTTCCATTTATTTATTTATTCATTTATTTATTTATTTATCTATTATTTATTTATTTATCTGTTATTTATTTATTTATTTATTTTAGTGGTGCTGGGGATTGAACCCAGGGGTATTCTACCTCTGAGCTACACCTCCAGCCTTATTTTTTTTTTTATTTTGAAACAAGGTCTCTCTAACTTACTGACAGCTTCACTAAGTTGTTGAGGCTGGCTTTGAACCTGCCATCTTCCGGTCTCAGCCAAGTATTGGAATTACAGGTGTGCGCCACCACGCCTGGCTTTGTTTTTTATTTTTATTTTTATATTTATTAATTTTTTGTGGCACTGGGGATTGAACCCAGAGGCATTCTACCTCTGAGCTATACCCCCAGCCCTATTTTATTTTTTATTTCAAAACAGTGCCTTGGTAAGTTGCAGAGGGCCTCACGAGGTTGTTGGGGCTGGCTTTGAACCTGCCATTTTCCTGTCTCAGCCTCCCAAGTACTGGGATTATAGGCGTGTGCCACCGTGCTGGGCTCTCACTTTATTTTTTTATTTTGAAACAGGGTCTCACTAAGTTGCTGAGGCTGGCCTCGAACCTGTGATCCTCCTGTCTAAGCCTCCCAAGAACTGGGATTACAGGCATGCACCACCATGCCTGCCTCCTTTTATTTTTTATTGTGAAACAGGGTCTCACTAAATTGCTGAGGGCACCCAGCTTAGTGATTTCTTTCTGAAGACTCTATTTAAAATGTTTCTTTCTTTTTTGTGTGTGCATTGTAATTTTATATCATATTGGGGTACAGAGTGTCAGAAAAATCAGTTTCTTTTTAAGTGACAGGAGTAAGCAAATAAATAGGCTTTGAAAAAATATAAACAATACAGATGTATGTCAACAAAATATAAAATTTCTCCTCTTTCTACCTTATCCCCAGCAACCCCTGGAGAAGAAACCCAGGTCAGGGAGAAATTATCACTATTGGTTGAAAAAGAAAAAAAATAAAGGGCCACCAACTTTTCACCTCTAGATTCTACCCAAAGGAAGCTGGCCGTGCGGCTCCCAGAGCTACTGAGCTACTCCATCCACCCTTTGGCTTTCCTCAACGAGGCCAGGTTTCTGCGCCATCGTGTCTCTACCCCAGCCACTGCCCAGCACGTGCAGCCTGGCGGCGTCTGCACAGGCCAGGACCCTGTCCTGTGACACAGTCAGGGTCGGAAGGCCTGCTGCCCACCTTGGCCGCATCTGCCGGCTGACCCCAGCCCTTCCTTCCTGGAAGCCCTTCCTTTGCCCGACGCTGACCCGCCACGCGACCTCGCTCAAATGTCCATTGACGTGCGACCGACGCTCCTCTGGGGGGACCTCTCATCTGGAGAGATTAGATCTAAGGAGTGACGTCATGCATACCCACAATCAGCAAAAGCTGGGCCAAAAAATGAGCTGGGCCTCCCTGTCTGGAAATGAAGAGAGTGAGCTCTCAGGATGAGGGGGAGGACTGATGGAGACGCAGGAAGTCGCTGTTTAGTCATTACCACTCTCTGCATAACAGGATTTAAAAGCCTCTGCTCACTGTGTGCTACATGCCGAAAAGAACACAGACAACGGTAAACAGTAGCGTCTCCCCTCAAGGACAACCCCAGCCATGGCTACTGCTGCCATTTGGACAGATTAGTCATTAGAACTGGCGTTCCTGAGGCAGAAAAATCCAAAGTGATTCATGAAGTTCAGAGTGAGTCAGGTGCGGAGGTGCATGCTTGTAAGGCCAGCTGCTCGGGAGATGGAGGCAGGAGGATCGCAGGTTCAAGTCCAGCCTGGGCAACTTAGTGAGCTCTTTCCTCAAAATAAAATAAAAAGGCTGAGCTGGGTATGGTGGTGCATGCCTGTAATCCCAGTACTTGGGAGACTGAAACAGGAGGATCTCAAGTTCATGGCCAACCTCTGCAACTTAGTGAGGCCCTCAGCAACTTAGTGAGATCCTGTTTCCAAATAAAAAATAAAATAGGGCTGGGGGTGTAGCTCAGAGGTAGAATGCCCCTGGCTTCAATCCCCAGTACCCCCCACACTAAATAAATAAATAAATAAATAAATAAATAAATAAATAAAATAAAAAGACTGGAGATGTAGCTCAATGGTAGCACACCACTGGGTTCAAACCTTAGTACCACAAAAACAAACATTCCACCTCCGTGCATTGGCCCTACTTCCTGGCCCTCCGTGCCTCCTCCTCGGGGTGCAGACCTGGTTCTCATTGCCCAAGATGGCTGCTGGACCTCGGGCCATTGTGTTGAGCCATTGGGGAGAAAGCAGGTGATTGGAGGCATGTCCTGTCCTCCAGGAACATCCACTCCCAGAAGTGGTACCCATCGCTTCTGCTCATGTCTCCTTGTCCAGACCAGAGACATGTCACATCTAGGCCAGGGACGCAGTCTCTACCTCAGGGTGTGTGCTCGGGTCTGGGGGTATATTGGAAGAAGAGGTGCCGGGTGCGGTAGTCGTGGCGGAGGAGCACACAGTGCACCACTTTACGCGCATGGCAAACGCCGATGTGTGTGGGGAAGGGCAATTGGCGTGGGAGAAGCGGGCTGTGCCGCGTCCCTCCACGGAGGTCTAATGTAGACCACAGGCCTCTGGGCGCAGTCAGGAAGCCGCTCAGCATCTCAGCCCGCGGGCGTTCATTCCCCCACCATGTGTTTGACCAGACTCATGGGGAAGTGCTCATCACCTGCGCCTTTGACGTTGATGGTTCTTTGGCTTGAACTTCAGCCTGCTCTCAGAGTGCATTCGTAGTAACTGAATGCCCTGCCAGCCGCTGGAGGGCTGTTCTATGCCAGGCGGGAGGACAGGGGTGTGGGGGAGACGGCTGAGAAGCGATTCTCCATCCTAGCATTGCTCGGTGGCAGTGGGATGAGGACAGAGGGCAGAGAAGTCACCACAATCCCGAGGTCTGGGATGGATCCAGCTGGACTTGGAGGGACTGAGTGTGTTGTGTGGAGAGCGGGAGGCGCCCCAAGAGAAGGGAGGTGGAGGAGGAGGCTGGAGCCATTAGGAGCAGCTAAGGGTCTGAGGCCTGATCCCCAGGGACACTGGTCTGAATGCTTTGAGCAGTAGACCATTTCCCCAGCCCTGGTGGGGTAGCTCCATGCTGGGAGCCCCTCTCTGCATGGTCACCCCATAGCCACTGTCCACCCCCACCCTCCATACCCCGCAGGCCCCTCGGGAGCACACCTAGGCACACGTTACTGCAGGCAGAGAGGAACCCCTAGACTTCTGACACCCTAGACCTGTCAGGCCCCAGAGCACTCCTGACCCCAGAGACCCCAGGCTCTCCTGCCACAAAGGCGGGGGTGGTACACCCCCCAATATCGCTGCTGAGAGGAGCCAGGCAGGGCAGGCCCAGTCCCCGGGGCATGGCCACACCTCCCAGGGGCAGGCAGCCTGCCCACACTCTGCTTTTTCCATATTTACCCGTGAACTTTCCTTCAAACAATCAAGAGGAAATACTTTCAACCCCATCTGGTCAGGATACACGTGTCTACAGCTTTTTTCAGGAGGGACCTGCTGCGCCAGGGGTGCCGGCCACGGGAAGGAAACTCAACCCGCGCTATCCAGGAAGCAATAATCCGGCACTGCTGGACGCACGCGGGTTCATCCTGCAGGCCTGGAGAGACAGGGCGGGCCTCCTCCTGCAAACACCGGTGTGCAGTGGGGCCCCGGGGTTGCCTCCTCTCCACGCACCAGCAAACAAGCTCCCAAGAAAGAGGTCAGGCTCCATGGCGGGGGTGTCCCTTTGACCATGCACGCCCTCCCTCACTTCATACCTTGGGTGGCTTTGCAATCTCTCTCACTGGACCCCTCTTTTGCAGCCTGATTTGTAGGGCAAGCCTCAACCAGCCTCGTAGGAGCCTTCCTTCTGCTACTCCTGAGGGCCCTAATAGGGACTCGAAATGCCACAGATTCATTGCTGTGGAGACCCCCTGGGCCCTGAGGGGCAGAACAGAACCCCCCTCAGGCCCTCAAGATTCCCTTGAATAAACCAAGGAGCTCTGACTATTGCCACCAGATGTAGTAGCTTGCTAGGCGTACTGTAACAAAGTGCTACAAGCCAGGTGGCTTAAACAACAGAAACGAGTCTGCTCCTGGCTTCAGACGCCAGAGAGCCAGGCGTGGGGAGGGCTGGTTCCTGCTGTGGCTGTAGGAGAGTCTGTCCCAGGCTGCTCCCCAGCACGAGGTGGGTTGCTGGCCATCTTTGATATTTCTTGGTTTGTAGAATCATCGCCCGCCTCTGTCTTCACATAGCATTCTCCCTGTGTGCAGGTCTGTGTCCAAATTTCCCCTATTTTTGCGGACGCCAGTCATATTGGATTGTAGCCCATCCTAGGGACTGAATTTTGATTTGATCTCCTCCACAAAGACCTGAACTCCCATGTTACATCACATTGGGGGGTATTAGGGGCTACAACGTCAACATATGAATTTGGGGGGCAGCACAATTCAGTTTAAACACATGTGGGGATCCCATACAATAGTTGGGAAATACTTTTAGTAAAAAAAAATGATTCTTTATCTGAAATTTAGATGTAACTATGCATCTGTACTTTTTTTTAAACTGGTAACCTTACTTTAAGGAAATCTCACCTGTAAAAACTAGGCTATTCCCAACAGAAAAACAGAGATGGCTTTTGCTTTATGAAGTGGTTAGTCATAGGATGTCCTTAAATAGCAAATTCCTCTAGTGGCATCAAAGCAATCCGAGTAAGGACCCCACAGACAACAGCGGAAAGCTGGGCGTGTTAGAAACTTACGACCACAGGAGTGGGGGTCGCTTCGCAGAGCGCCATGTTTGCCATGTTGCAACCCCAAAGATGTGGCCCAGTTGCAAGGCCAGCTGCATGACAATCAAAATAACAGAGCCCGACATGTCCTTGAAGGCCCCATCAGGACCCTGGAGATGACCAAACACCTTGAATCATCTTGTGATCACCAAACTGACGTCATCCTCACAGACCTCCTCCTACCCACCGTTCACAGACGTCTCCTACAAAAGAGGAGCTGTGAATCCCCAAAGGCGTCTCTCCCACTCTGGAGATGGCCCACACTCTTCTTGAACGTGCATTTCTTGCTTTCCTATATAAACCTGTCTGTAGCGTTACCGTTTGTCTTGGAAACTCTTTTCCAAGCCACATCCACGCCTGACAGGGATTCTGGTCTGTCAAAATCTGCAGCAAGGTGACAGGAAGAGGCCATAGGGACACAAAGATGGACAAGTGCAGCGAGAGGCATGGGCAGGACGTTCAAGTCCCCTCCTTCTTGAGACGGAGGCTGAGGACCTGGACTCTCGCAGGCCCCGGGCTTGCTCCGGCCAGAAGGTGAGGGGGACCTGCAGCCACCCCTGGCAGGCCTCCCACGCATCCTGCACTCCACAGCAGAAAGACGGAGTTGGTGGGCTGTGGCCCTGCTGGAGCATGAAGACCACGTCCCTGAAAACTGTTCAGTTTCTCGAACGCCAGAAACAATGGTGGCCAGCGTTCCACTGGGGATAATGGCAAGAAAGTGAATCAGACAGATAGCATCAGATGCGGTCAGAATTCACCCAGGGGCTTGCTGTCACGGGGCTGCGCTCACCACAGCGGGGGGCAGGGTGTTAAGTTGTGGTGTCTGTCTAATGCGCATTGTGTGGTGTGACTCAGCGGCAATTAGCCAAGGAGCCAATTAGCAGGACCAAGCAGAAGCTCACAGGAGAACTGGGGCCTGGCCCCTACACCTGGTGCTGGGCCCGCCTCAGTCCTGCTCATAACTCTGGGCTGAACAGAGAGACAGAGCTGGTGTCCGTGCCTGGCAGCCATGGAGGCCCCATGGTACCTGCACACTGGGCCAAGTGCCACGTTCCAGTCCAGGAGTGAGGGCCCAACACATTTGACTTGCATCGCCCTGTGACATGCGGCTCACTACCTCTCCCTTCCTAGCTCCTGTGAGTCTGAGGTGTTTACCCCAGAAGAGCTCAGATTCCAACAATGACAACCAAGGTCAAAATCTCTTGAACTGGACTCTGGTGACAAACACCCATTCAGTAAGAAACTGGGATGTGTGGATGCTTTGAGTTGGTGTGACTCAGGAAAGTAAACCTGTGGTGTCCTTCAAATGTGTCACGTGTTGTATAATGATGCTACTGACATGGACTTCTTTGTTTTTTTTTTTATAACTATTTCTTAGTATTCACACTCATTGCTTCCTTGAACGAAACAATCCACAGAGGTCCACCAAAATTGCAGATAAAATCCCTGTCCCTAATATGATTTTTTTTTTTTTTGGCGCGGTAATGGGGATGGAACCCAGGGGTATTCTACCTCCGAGCTACACACTCAGCTCTATTTTATTCTTTATTTTGAAACAGGGTCTCACTAAGTTGCAGAGGGCCTCACAAGTTGCTGAGGCTGGCCGTGAACCTGGGATCCTCCTGTCTCAGTCTCCCAAGTACTGGGATTACAAGCGTGCACCACCACGCCTGGCTCCCTAATATGAATTTATCACTATGAATCTCACTATCCTGTACAATTACAATGCACCAATAAAAATTTAATTTTTCGAATCTTGCCCCAGAGG
Organism: Glis glis; assembly: GCA_004027185.1. NCBI lineage: Eukaryota > Metazoa > Chordata > Mammalia > Rodentia > Gliridae > Glis > Glis glis. The sequence goes on from PVJS01022355.1 coordinate 16,536, forward strand.
TGATGGGCACAGATGGGTGAGGAGCATTCAGGAAGGGGCTGACCCAGGGGGGCAGGAGGCAGCAGGCAGGCAGGGTGGGGCTGGGGGTGTTCACAAGGGGAAAGGGGGTAGGAGTATGGCCCATGCAAGGGGGGATGGCCAAGGCTGGCCTTCCTCCCTAAGTCTTGGCCAACATCAAATTGCCCCATGGACTCAAGGTTCACAGGCTTTTAAGCCACAAAGAATGCGGAACCTAGCCAACAATGGGGGTGTCTGGTGTGTCGTGAGCGAGCTATGCCATCAACATAGCATTGTGTCTTTCCACGATGTCGGAATTTTTTGAATAGCAATCAATTCACAAACTACATCCCTTTCATCTGTTGCAATTCAAGGAGTACTCATGGGTCACCTGGTAGTCGTAGCCGGGGCTCTGCAGAGTAACAGAACTCACAGGATATGCATAGTATAAAAGGGGATCTAGCAAAACAACTTAGACTCAGAAGTGGTGTACTCTCAAGTGGCCGCCTGTACCCCGAGAGCCAGAGGAACCAGCAGCTGATGGAGCGGTCCAAGAGCTGGAGTCTTAGAATAGGAGCGACCAATGACACCGTCCAAGATGCGAAGGACAGGGAACTCTGTGAAGAAATCGGTGACAGTCCAGTTAGAGGAGCTAAAGGGCCAAAGTCCGATGACCTTGGCAACAGCTTCGCGCCTTCGCTCTGGAAGAACTGTGCTTCTCTTCACGCCATGTCCCCCTTCCTTTTATCCGGACTCTCAACCTATTAGAACAGCGCTGTCCACAGTCAGCTGTTCCACATGCTAATCATCTCGTCAACACACCCAAAGTCGCCTAATCTTAGGTGTTTCATAACCCAGTCAGGTTGACAACCCAGATTAACCATCACACCAGATAATCACAGGTTCTTTTATTCCAATCTTACTAATATCGCTAATACCCAAGTCACACATCACACTTTACACAATGATATATATAGGTTACAGAAAGACGAAGAAAGGGCCGGGCGTGGTGGCACATGCTTGTATTCCCAATACTTGGGTGGCGGTGACAGGAAGATCGCAGGTTCGCGGCCAGCCTCAGTTACTTAGTGAGGTCCTCCGCAATTTAGTGAGACCCTGTTTCCAAATACAGAATAAAAAATAGGGCTGGGGGTATAGCTCGGAGGTAGAATGCCTCTGGGTTCAATTCCCAGTACCCCCCCCAAAAAAAGAAAGGGTTAAGGTGGCTGCAGGGGCTCAGGAGGCTGAACTGGGAGTAAAGGCAGAGTCACTGCCGGTGGTCAGCTAAGGACTGTTCTGGGTGCAGAGCTGAGCACGGAAGTTCTTCTAGGCTGGGTCTGGAGTTCGGGCCCTTTCTAAGTGGGCCATGTCAAGTGGGGAGATAGAGCTGAGTTGAAGCCTGGGGACGGAGATCCAGGGGTTTGTCACCTATTAATCTCATGACATGTTCACCTGATGGTCTAATGACAGGTGAATCTGGTCTTGGGGTGCTCCTCCTTTTGTGGGTCTCAGGTGAGGGGTCCATTGTGTTCAACAAGCTCTCAGGCCTGGTTTTTCTGATAAGGGATTGTTAGAGTTGTGCATCCATTTTTTTTTTACTTTTATTGGTGCGTTATAGTCTCACGTCATAATGTAGTTCATAGTGATGTTGACATACATGCACACAGCACTTGGAGGGCTTTCCCCATCCATTTAATTTGATAAGTTCACAGATGGTCATTACTTATTGACGCAATTAATTTGTCAGTTTGTGCCTAATGGTCGTGCTGGGCAGACGGTGGCTGGTTTACTTGTACAAAGTGTGGAGTCATTCGACTTGGTACTTGTACTCACCATGGAGGAACTCGTGGAAGACTACTGCTTTATAAAACAGAGTATCTGAGCTGAGGCACAGCCTGAAAACTCCTGTTCTATACATCATCGAGTACCTCAGAGCAGGGCACAGCCTGCTCTCCATGAGTGTTTTCTGGAATGTTCCCTTGGGAATGGAAGAAAGAGGCAGTCTCTCCAGAGACTGATTTGGAGAGGTTTTCATCTCCAAGCTCTTCAGGTTGTGCAGCAGGAAGGTCTTGTGTTGTCCAAACACATTACAATCAACTTAAAGCAGGCAGGGCGACATACACAGCCTCAGGAAGCAGCTCCTGCCTCTGAGGAAGGCGACACTCCTTCTCAGGAGAAAATGGCTGGCAACCAGGAAAGCGCGTGTTCAAAGGGCAGCCTCCAGACGTCAAAGCAGCGAGTCTTTCAGAAGGCACCCCAGCTCCCCGATTCTTAGGGATCTCCTGTACCGACCTAAATTGGGGAAGTACTTCCTGCGGTCAGACCCTGGACCAGGAACCTGCTGGGGATTCCCCGCTGAGCAAGCAGGTCCCAGACTCCAGGACTCAGCCCACCCCCCTGGGGAGACCAAGGAGACAGAAGTCCCCGTGCAGTCCTCTGTGGATGTGGGAGAGCGGTTCTGGGCACGGGGACAGGCAGCTGTCCTCAGTGTCCTCCTATAGTCCCATCCAGTGGCACTCAGAGTTCAGAGCGAGAACCCAGACCATCTCTGTCCCCAGGTAGCACTCGCTGCAGCCAGCAAAGGAGGTCATGGCTTCTCAGATTTTGCTAGAATGAGAGAGGACGAGCTTCTCCTCGCTGGCTGTTGTTCTGGAGAGCCAGGAATCACATTCCCGTGCCTCGGGGGACCGTGGTGTGACTTGACGGGGGCCTGGCGTGATCCTTACTGGTGACATGAGAAGCGTGTTAGCTGTGCATTACTCTTGCTAGTTAAGCTACCAGCAAAAGCTGAGTAGCCAGAGGACTGGGACTCACGGTGGCCGGAGGAAGGATACTTCCATTTCCCTCGCGGAAGGGTCTAGAAGGAAGCGGCCTCGGCTGTGGTTGGCTCGGCTCTAGGGACCCACATTCCTTTCATCCCAGGTTCTGCCATGTCTGATAGAGATGTCCTGTTCTGTAGGGCCTGAACTGGGTCGCTATGTTTATGGTCCAGATGTCAGAGGGGAGAGAGAGGGGGACGGTGGCTAAGCCATTACCCTTCCATCTAGTCACATAGACTCTGCCATGTTATATTGGCGGAAACCCATCATACCTAATTTCTGGTGGCTCCAAGATGCAGCCTTGGGCCCAGTTAAAACTAGGGGTGCTTATATCCAGGAGAGAAAGAGCTCTGGGCAGTCAGCTGTCACACCCCAGGGTAGAGTCAAATGAGAGTGATCCCCACCCACCGCTAGCCGGTCACCAGCCCATCTCTGTCCCTAACTCCACTGACAACTCGGACAAGTAGCCCGCGAGCTTCTACTTCTGCAAAGTGGGGGTGGCGGCAGCTGCCTCAAGGGCTTCTGGGGTGTCCCATGTGTGGAAGGCACTAGCACAGGGCCTGGAGCACTCTAGGTCCTCCACCGTAATGACAGGTCTCATTGTCAAGCTGTTACTTATCCTTACAAATGGTTCGGTCAGTCCAAACGAATTGAGTTTTATTGGATGCGTGTTCATGCACAAACAGGTGTCCAGAGTGGGTCATTTGTCAGCCTGAAACAGACCTCGAGGGACAACTGAGGCAGCCATGGGGGTGATGGGGCTCAGGTACGACACAAGTGCTTGTGGACACATCATCTCATTCACCACATTGTTCCTCTTTTTGGAGGTGCAGAAACAGATGCCACGTGATTGTATGACCTGCCCTGGGTTACAGAGCTGACGCCTGACTCCTAGACCCGGGACATCGCCTCTACTGTCTGCTGCCTCCTAAGCCCAAACCTGAATTTGGCAAATGCTTCCTGCCCGAGGTGCTCTGTGCATGGCAGCTCAATCATGCACGGACCCCCAGCCCTCGTCTTGGCCTCAGCCCTCCGCCCTCACCTGTGGGCAGTGGGCAGGGGCAGCCTGCTGTGCCTGGAGCCAGCCAGAAGCCGGGCTGAAAGCAGTGGGCATCACACTCATGGCGAGACTCTTCTTGGTGCTATCGAGGCCAGCACTGTCTCTGGCCCTGCAGGCTCACCTGTATCCAATATTCCTCCAGATACTGCATCGGAGGGACCAGTCATTCAAGGCCAGAGATGGCAGAGACCCTGGCTGTCAGGTGTCAGAGACACCTCTCTGACCTCTGACTTCATCGCTTCTGTTCCCAGTCCAGTCTCTGGGCCACCCAGTTAACTACTGCCTTTCCTGGAGCATGGAGTGGCTAAGAGCCCTTCCCAGCCCACTTCCCAGACACTTGAATTTCTGCTCCCATATGTATGTGTAAAGACAGATAAAAATCAAATAGCAGGTAATATTAATATCCAGAATGTATAAATAACTATAACAAAACACAATAAAAACCCAATTAAAAATAGGCAGAGGACTTGAAGAGACATTTCTTCAAAGAAGATCAACATGTGGTCAATTTATCAAAATGATAATGATAATAATAATAATAATAAAAATAGAAAACAAATGATGTGGAGAAACTGGAACCCTTGTGTGCTGCTGGTAGCATTCATCCATGTTCAGGAATTATTCATGACACCAAAAGGTGGAAACAACTCGACTGTCTATCGACAAATGAATCGATACGTAAACTATGGTGTACACACAAACTGGAATATTATTCAGCCACAGAAAGGAATGAAATTCTTTTTTTTTTTTTTTTTGCAGAACTGGGGATTGAAACCAGGGGCATTCTACCTCTGAGCTGCACCCCCAGTCCTATTTTTTATTCTTTATTTTGGAACAGGGTCTCACTCAGTAGCTGGCCACAAACCTGTGATCCTCCTGTCTCAGCCTCCCAAGTACTGGGATTACAAGCGTGTGCCACCACGCCTGGCAAAGGAACGACATTCTAATACATGCTGCCACATAGCTGAGCCTTGGACACACTAGGTTAAGTGACATTTGCCGGGCACAAAAAGACAAAAACTGTACAGCTCCACTTATCTGAGGTGCCTAGACCAGGCAAATTCATAGAGACAGCAAGTCAAGTGGAGGTTGCAGGGGCTGGGAGGAGGAGGGATTGGGAAATTAGTGTTTAGTGCATGCACAGTGTCAACTAGGGAAGATGAAAAAGTTCTGTGCATGGATGGTGGTGACGGTGGCACAGCTATGTGAACATGCTTAATGCCACTGAATTGCACATTTAAAAATGGGTAAAATCGCAGTTTCATCCCCATGAAAAGGACAGGTTATTTTTTTCTTGTCCAGTGAGTGGCCTTTCCATTAAGCACATGCCCCATTTAACAGTGTGAGGCCCTGGGCCAGCACCTGGGCACAGAGCAGGACACTGCCCGGGTCCCCCTGCACCCACGGCCACCATCTTCAAAAACCAGCTTTGTGCGTGGAAACCACGTAAGAGCAGGGCGGGAAATTCAAGTTGAGTCACCTGCAGGATGTGCAACCGGGCAGGACCTCCAGACTTGGCAGCCTGGGAGGAAATGATTTTATTTTTTAGCCTCCCCTGTCACCAAGATGCTCAGCTGGGACGACTCTGTTTCCTATCTCAAGATGTTTCCATACAGCCGTGCTCCTGCGTACCTTCACAAACACACGTCCAGGGGAGGAACAGGCCATGTTCTAAGTGTCCGGCCTCGCGGCCTCAAGCGCTTTCACAGGAAAAACCGTGGGCAACAGACGACAGGAAGCCCGGGAGCTCAAGGGCTGCTCTCTGGAGTTGACCTCGGCAGCTGAAAAATAGCAAAACAAGCCGGGCATGGTGGCGCACGCCTTTGATCCCAGTCTTTGGTAGGCTGAGACATGAGGATCACAGGCACAAGGCCAGCCTCAGCAACTTAGACCCTCAGCAATTTAGCAATACCCTGTTTCAAAATAAAAAATACCAAAAGGGCTGGGGGTGTGGCTTGGAGGTAGAATGCCCCTGGTTTCAATACTCAGTACCAAAACAAAACAACCCACCCAAAAAACAAAATAGGAGAATGGAGAGGGCAGTGGAGGAGCTAACCTGCAAGGCGCCGACCTGAAGACTGTGGGGTCCTGCTGGTGCTAGCGCAGGCTTCAGGCCTTAGTGCATCTCGTGCAGAGCGCCCCAGAGCACACGGGGTGCTCAAGGGTCCCTCAGCACTTAGGGCCCTCCCTCCTGGCCCGCACTGGAGACGGGGGCCTGAGCAGCAGGCCCAGCCTCTGCCTCCGCACGCCTGCTGAGCCTCCTTGCTGCCCCATTTCCTCGTGTCCCTTCCTCTTGTGGCATTTTCAAGGCCATAGAACCCACGTGGCTGACCAGGGCCTTGCAGGGGAAGCTATGAGGACCATTTCCAGATGGGACATTGGATTGCTCTCCACTGACATGTCCCACTCATCCTCTTTGTCCCCCACAGCCTGGGAGGGTCAGCTGGCTCAGGAAACCCCAGCCTAGGCCCTCCCTCTGGGGTCCCTGAGTGCGTGCACTTGGGGTCCAAGCCTGAGAAGCTGAAGCGAATGCTCAGACCAAGCTGAACTTTAATTTGCAGCAACAGTTTTCGATTTACATAGCATCCCAGTGGTACCTTGGTTGGCTGAACCAGCGCCAAACCCAGAGCTTATTCAGACTTCCTTAGTTTCTATCTGAAGTCCTTTTTCTATTCTAGGGTCCCCTGCAGGGCACCACGTCCACCGAGTCGCCATGTCTCCTCAGGCTCCGCTTGGCCGCGACGGTGTCTTGTGTTGTCTCCTGTCTCCACTTCAGACTGGGATCTGCTTAAGAAGTGTCACCATCTCGCCCCTGCGTCCCCTCATGGTGCCTGACTGGACTTTCATGTGAGAAACCTCAATTTTTAAATGTTGGCAGCTCACTCAATTAAACAAAAGACAGTCCAGAGCTAAGAGCTAATGGGGTCTTCGGACCAGCTTTGTCCAGTTGTGACCTCCTGCTGGGAGGACTCAGCAAGCCAGCAGCTGTCCTCATCGAATTCTGAGCCACATGGAGGAGCTTGAGGAGGGGGACCCAGGACTCCAGCTACTCGGTTTCCATGGTAACAGAGCCTTGTCACCGATGTGGGGGTCCTGCTCGCTGACATAGGACCTGGGACCTCACTTGGAGTGGAATCTCTACTGTGGTGGCATCTTGTCACCGTTAGATGACTGTCTAGAGTCCACTAGAACATGTTCCTGCTGTCCTTGAAGCTACGGCTAAGCTGGGTCTGCCCTGGACCACAGCACAGCGTTGGCCAGGCTGGGCAGAGCGGCAGGTGATGCTGAATGACCACCCAGAGTGGCCACGTGCCAGCCACCGCAGGCTCTTCCTTTCCATCAGAGGCCCCAACACCCTTTGGAGGTAGAAATAAAGAAATCCAGCAAGTGTGAGTCACCATTCCAAGTTTTCGGACACCGTAAGTGGCAGACCTGGGCTTCGAACCTGCTCGTCTCCCCTGAGCCGTGTGGCGTCTGGGCCTTTGTGGTCATCAAGGTCCTGGGAGCCCTGCAGGTGGGGAACCTGGCAGTGGGCAGTGGCATTGTTGACCATAGGTTGCTATGGTTATCCGGAACCAGACTGGAACCCTTGTCCACGCGGTTGGTGACATCCACCAAGACCTGGCAGGTCTGATGGCCTTCTGGGTTGCCCTTTTTCAGGTTACTAGCTCCATGACAGTAAGACCCATACTTGGTCTTGTCTGTGGTCATTGCTGTCACCAGAGGGTGGTGACCAGGAGCCAGATGGGGCAAGCCAGGGGGTGTTCCCCCCACCCCCTGCATCGGTACAGAAGGGACTGTGGGCTGGCACCGTGGTCCTCCTGGGACCTGCCCGGGTTGGGAGCTGCTAATCTGAGGATTAAAAGGTCAAGACGCAGGCTATGAACAGAGCAGCTAAGATTTTAAAATAACAATAAACACCGGAGAGGAGCAGGGTGAGGAGACAGGCCAGGCCCCCCATGGTGTCGACTAGTGAGCACAAGGCTTGCTGACTCCCCAGCCCAAGGGTGAGCAGGGAGTGGGCACCCCAAACCTGAGTGCTTCCCAGCTGCATGCAGCGCTGCCCCCCACTCTCCTGGAAGAAAAGAGAACAAGCTTTTCCCCTCGTGCGGAGCTGTACTTGACTACATTAAAGGCAATGCCCCTACTTGCTTGGACAAACCCTGAGGAAAAACAATTATTTTCCAGCCGAAATGTCTTAAATGACTCTTCAAAGTGCCTGTTGGTCCCTCTCTGGTAAGAGGTATGATCCTCACGAGTGAAGAGAAGCCCAGAGGTCTGGAATAATCCACCATTATTGGAAACCACCATGCCAGCAGGCCCGCTAAGCAGGCACCCTAATTAACAAGGAGGCTCCCCCAGCTTTGCCGCCTGCTCGCCGGGGCGGCTGTGTGCCTCCCGCTCTCCTCCTCCTCCCGCCTTGGCTTTCACTGCTGTTTCTACTCATCTACAAAGGGGCTGTCGGGGAACCCCAGGACCCCGCGTTGGCCTCAGCCATTCTCTCCTCATCCTGCTGTAATGCCAGCTCAGCCCGTCAGTCCCCAGCTGCCACCGCTGTGCCCAGTCCCTAAGACTTTCCATAAGCCTCTCTGCCTCAAATCCTGGCTCTGCCCTGCACCAGCCAGTCCTCTGTCCCCCAGGAACTCAGCCTCCTTGGCATAACCACCATCGTGGGGTGGCATCTGGTTCCCTTAAGCCAGGTTGAGCTCGGCACTTACCAGCTCGTCCCCCGTCGCATCACCCTCCTGTCCTTCCTCCGTGTTCCTCCAGCACCCTCCCCTTTATTTTACCTCCCAAAGGCTGATTCGCACCAGTCTGCTTTTAACCATTTGTGACACGTCCCTAAGAGGGCCTGTGGGGCTTGGAGGGGACTTGCTTTCTCCCTTGAAGTTCATGGAGAAAGCACATTTCTCAGTCAAGGGGGAAAGAAAACCCTGGTCCACATCACATCAGATTCTCAGAGTCAGGGTGCACCGTGGCCCCTGCTGACCTCCAGCCCCCCCACACCATTTTCCTCATTAATTAAGAGATGTGTTCTCTGTCGTCTTCAATCTGTTTAGCCTCATCCTTCCATCTGAAATTTTAGTATTTTATCAATAGTTACTTCTGAGTCTTAGAGCTAATCCCAAACCTTCACTGATTTTCCAACGCGATGCCCAACTTCTGTGAAGTGTGCTGAATCCAGCTGGGCCCCCAGGTCATTTGTTCTACATTCGTTCAACAAGGCTGCCTGGCTGGAGATTTTTTTTTTTTTTTTTGTATTAGGGATTGAGCCCAGGGGAACATTCTACCTCCAGTTATACCCCAGCCCTTTTTATTTTATTTTTATTATTTAAAAATTTTTGTGGTACTGGGGATTGAACACAGGGGCACTCTGCCTCTGAGCTACACCCCCAGCCCGATTTTATTTTTTATTTGGAAATAGGGTCTCACTAAATTGCTGAGGGCCTCACTAAGTTGCTGCTGCTGCTGCTGCTGCTGAACCTGTGATCCTCCTGTCTCAGCCTCCCAAGTACTGGGATTACAGGCGTGTACCACGGTGCCGGCTCTGGCTGGAGATGTCCCTGGGTGTGGGGCTTCAATCTGGCACAGTGTAGGGTCCTGAAGAAAGACAGGGAAGAATGTCCATGATGGGCAGCAGCATGCCAGGTGCCCTGTGGAATAGGGACTGATACCCTCATGTTACAGTTGGGGAAACTGAGGCTCAGACACGCGAAAGAACATCCCTGAATTTTCTGGATTTGTTTTTATAGCACCAGCTATTTTTGAATCCAGACTTCTAAAATGGATAAGGAGGGCCAGCTCCTGATCGCCACCACTGAAGGTAGCTTACAGGGTTCTGCTGTTAGGAACAGCTACCACCCTACACCAGGCTGCCTCTCCAGCTGGCTTAATTTTCTCTGACCTCCTTATGCCAATGATTCATTAAGACCATCACCTTTGGGGGCTGCAGGGTCATCTGCCCTGGCCCGGCCCCCTCCCACTGCCCCCCATAGCTGTGTGGGTGCTCATGCACCCCTCCCTCTGCTGAGGTCTCTGTCAGCCCCATTAAAGTGACAGGGCAGGACTGCCTACAGCCAATATTTGAGGTCAGGAAAGGGACCTGGCATCAGTGGACCTGGGTACCCAAGAAGAGTCCAGTAGCCACTGGGCAGACAACCCTGCGGGGCCTCAGCGAGGCCTGTGGCCCTGGTTTGTGAAGGAGCCATGGGCCTCGGGCCAGGCTCTGGGCCTCACCTGTGCAAGGAGGATAATGAGGCCACCTGGCTTTGATGCCTGGTGCGATGGCACTGTTGTGGAACGTCGTGTGTGTGCGACAGTGTTATAGTTAGATATAAAGTGTCCCCTAAACAGCTCATTTATTAATATTCAGGGTTGATGTAGTGGGGTCATGAGGGTTGTAATCCCAGCAGTGGATAAATCCATTGTAATGGGTTTACCTGGGTGGTGCCAGGTAGGCTGGTAGGGTGTGGCTGGAGGAGGTGGTCCTAGGGCTGCGGCCCTGGGATTATATACATGGTTCCTCCCCCTCCCCCATGGCTCTCTTGCTTCCGGCCTCTGTGATGTCAAGAGCACAGCCCACGTGCTCTCCCTCTCTGTGCCTCCCGCCACCATGCCCTGAGATCCGGGGTCCCCATCCTCACATGGACGGAACCCAAAACCATAAAAAAAAAGCTGGGTGTGGTGGCGCACGCTTGTGATCCCAGTACTTGGGAGGCTGAGACGGGAGGAGCACAGGTTCAAGGACAGCCTCAGCAAGTAGTGAGACTCTCATCAACCTAACGAGACCCTGTTTCAAAATAAGAAAAAAATTGGGCTGGGAGTATAGCTCAAAGGTAGAATGCCTCTGGGTTCAACCCCCAGTACCACACACACACACAATTTTTTTTTCCTCTAAGTTACACGGTCAATCTTTAGATTTCAGCTGCAAGAATGCTGACGGATACAGGCAGGTACTGTTATTGCTCACATTGCACAGATGAGAGACCAAGGCCTGGAGAGGGAGGACTTTGCCTTGGGTCAAAGCTAGCAAGGGGATGAGCTCAGTCCAAACCTGAGGCTCAGATGAGACACAGGTGAAGCATTTGGCCAGGCTGCCACGTGACCAGGGCACCGTGCACGTCGGTGTGATAGTGAAGTCCGTGTGTCAACTCGACCTGCGGGAGGCGCAGGTCCTCTCCAGCGTGCGCGGGCCTCGCCTGATCCTTTGAAGGCCTGAACAGAATGAAAGGTGGCGCACGGGGAGCTGGAGCTCTGTCTGGCTTTCACCAGCCTGGGTCCATCTTTTCCTTCTTCTGACTCCACTGGAAACACCGGCTCTTCTTGGGTCTCGGGCCTGGGACCGCAGGGCCAGGATGAACACCATGGGCCCTCCAGGGTCTCAGCTTACCAACTGCAGATCCTGGGACTTCTCGCCTCCGTAACTGCAAGCTGACTCCTTGTAATCAATTTTGTTCTATACGTATGTAGCCTGTTGATTCACTGGAGAACGGTGAGCCTCAGCACGAGGACGATGCCTCTGTTCTACGCAGCCGGCAGCCACCCTGAGCCTCCCGGGAGCCGGGCGCCGAGTTTGCTATTTGACAGTGTTTGTGAAGCGCTCTATGTGCTCAGGAGGGTAAGATGTGGTCTTGCTCCTGCAGAGCGCACAGGCGGAAGTTAGCAGTCAGCGGCAACAGCCGGCTGTCGCCACCTGATAACTGGTAAGGGACCGTGCAGCTCCCAATTAAGATAGAAACCAGCAAAATAAAATTTACTTATTATTGTGAGATTTATGGCCATGCCTTTTTAAATGTGTTTTTCAAACAAACCCGTCGTCATGGTAACCCTCTTAAAACAAGATGTGACCTGGCTCGGAGAACCTGAGAGCTAATTACAATGGTGCTTTGTATTTAGCTGCGCCTTTCTTCTGAGGAGTTTAATGGACCTCACTCATTAAGCTCCACAAACATCCTCTGAAGTCTTTAGGGGACAGATACTATTAAACCCATTTTACAGGTGTAGACACCAAGGAACGGGCAGGCTAAGTGACTTCGCCACTAACCGGCAGCTCAGCCGCGAGCAAGCCCGGGCCGGACCCAGGTCTCCTCCTGCTTCCTTCTGTTGTTTTTACTAATCAGACTCCATCCTGGATTTTGAAAACCCTCCATTATTAAAGGATTAGAGTTTCCCACAGCCGGGCCAGGAGGCTGCAGAGGGAGCAGCCGTGGGACGCACCGAGGCAAGATGTGTGCAGAGTCCACCAGTGCTGGGCAGCAGAAACTTCACAGCAGAGGCACCGTAAAGGCCCAAGTGGCCACCACTCACCCTGACATCCTGTGGGACACACGACTGTCACCAAGCTGCACCTGCCCCTTCCTAAGAATCCTCTACTCTGCGTCAGCCCCACAGCATCCAGGCAGACCCCACCTTCGGGCTTCGCTGTAGCCCCAGGGTCTCAGGTGGGGGCCCAGACCTGCAGCACCAGCTGTGGGACTAGGGATGCACATTATTTTGGACCTACCTCAGACCCACTGAATCAGAACTCTGTTTTATAAGCCCTTCAGGGGCTTCTGATACACACTCTAGTATCTCTGCGTAGAACATTCCCCCGTCTAGAACAGTAGCATTCTGACCACTGTCTCTTGAATCTCACCCCCTCTGTTGCCAGCCCATTCTGATACCTGCCGATCTCATTGTAAGCGGCCCTGGCCGGCTCTCCCAGGCCTGCAGAACACGCAGCGCCTGCACTATGCTGGCTGGACAGTGTCTGTTGAAGCCTGTGAGGTTCCTCCACGTTGTCACCTGCACAGTGGTCAACAGTGGTTGAACGAACCATGGCTTTTGCCTCGGTCACTGAATGAGCCATGCAGCAGGGACAGGCATTTGGGAGGGGGATGGAGTGGAAGACTTTTATTCTGACCACTTCCAACTCGAGCTACCAGCAGACCACGCCACTGGTAGGTGGCTCTGGAACACTGGAGAGAGGAGAGTCTAAGGTTGAGGAATGAAAGGTCTATGGAGCAAGTCCACCCCTGTGTGGGGAGAGGAGGAGCCACGGGAGCAAGGAGGCTGAGAAGGAGAAATGCAGAAAGGCGAATGCTAGGAAGGGAGGCGAGGCTGGAGAAGTCTGGTCTGAGCCCTGGCAAGGCGGGGTACAGCTTCCTCACCCTAGAGCTAGTGTGAACGAGCACGGGGACCGCGGTGGCATCCCAGCAGGGAAAGCAGTGGCCATTCAGGAGGAGACATGACGGGAACAGCCACGAGGAGGACTCAAACTATTCTGCAGAGCCCTGGAAGGGCGGAGGGAGCGGAGGTGCAGGAAGGAGGTTTCAAGCCCCACTGGGAGCACGTGAACTGGGCAGGAAGGCCTCTGGTCCACCGGGTGTGAAAGCAGAATCCGGCGGTGAGCTGAGGGCCGGCTCGGGAAATGCAACCGGGCAGGTTCCGGCCAGCTGTGCCTCACCCCTGCAATCCTGGGGCCCAGGATTTACCATGTCTTGCATCTAAAAGAAACTCAAGGCTGCTAGAAAAATATTGTTGGCCTCCCTCCCACCCTACAGCTTTGAAGTTCCATTGAGTTTACAAAATAGTCACAAACAGGGTCTGGAACTGGTGGACGGTCAGAGAATAATGACTTCCTCCTCCATTAGGCCGTGTATGGGAACTCTCACTAGGCAGGAAGCCCGGCAGGCACAGGGGGGCTTCCATGCACCTGCAGGGGCGGCATGGCGTGCCACAGAGCTGTGTCTCTCCTGCAGCCCCGGCCCCAGGCCATCGCACCTCGAAGGTTAGGACTTCATGGTTTCTGACAGGTTCCCTCTCACCGACTGTGCTCGTGATGAACAGGGATGTTTTGAGCAGGAAGCAGCACCCGTCCCCAAACAGTTCACTCATGTTCATATTTTAATTGTATTAATTAACTTCGGAAAATTTACATGTGAACAAAAAATTAATTTTAAGAATAGAAGTTATGAAGCCGGGCATGGTGGCATACTCCTGTAATCCCAGTACTTGGGAGGCTGAGACAGGAGGATCGCAAGTTTCAAGCCAGCCTCAGCAATGTAGTGAGGCTCTCAGCAACCTAGCAAGACCCTGTTTCCAAATAAGAAATAAAATCAGGCAGGGGGTGTAGCTCGGAGGTAGAATGCCTCTGAGTTCAATCCCAACACCACACACACACACACACACACACACACACACACACACACACACACACAA